>OZ026812.1:9467841-9658653 GCA_964023185.1 Macaria liturata | reverse complement strand
CGGCGGGCGCGCGCGCCTCCAGCACCTCGTGCTTGCTCACCTTGCTGGTCACCTTGTGCTGCGGCATCCACAGGCCGCTGTTGTTGGCGGCCGCCTTGCCGTCGGGCGAGCGCAGGTGCCAGCCGCGGTGGCTCTTGAGCGCGGCGATGGACGTGTAGCTCTTGTGGCAGATCTCGCAGTCGAAGGTCTGCGGCTGCTGCGGCAGCTGGTTGACGCACTGGTGGTTCTGCAGCGCCAGCAGCCCCACGAACTGCTTCCCGCAGGCGTCGCAGGGGTAGCGCGCCTGGTAGTCCAGGCTGGGGTCGGCCGCCTCCTGCTCCGTGTCGTACTCGGCGTCCTGCTCCTGCGCCGCCTCCTGCGCCCTGCTGCCGCCCTGGGTGGCGTTGTACCCGAGCAGCTCGCGCGCGTGCGCCGCCTTCAGGTGCTCGTACAGCTCCAGCGTGGAGTTGAGAGGCTTGCCGCACAGCTTGCACATCTCGGTGGCGGTCTTGTGCACGTTCTTCCTGTGGCGGTAGTAGGACTTCTTGTCCGCGAACGTGATCTTGCAGATGGTGCAGCTGGAGCGGCCGGAGTCGGGCCTGGCGTGCGCCTGCGACTCGTTGAGGGCGGTGGTGCTGGAGTTGGCACTGGGGTTGACGATGCCGTGCTTGGCGCGCTTGTGCTTCCACAGGTTGCTGCGCGCCGGGAAGCGCTTGAAGCACAGCTCGCACGAGTAGGGCAGCGCGTCGGGCGCCGCGGCGGGGGTCTGCGCGGGCTGCGGCGTGCTGTTACTGAAGGAGGAGAAGTTAAAGCTGTTGAACTGCGGCGTGGACAGCGCGCCGTTTTCATCCACATTAAAGTCATCGTCCTCTGTGGACGCTTGCATCGTGTTTTCCTCGCTGTCGTTCCTATCGTTGATGATGTCCGCGTGAAGGACCTTCTTGTGCTTCCAGATGTTTTTCTTGTGCATGAAGCCTTTCCCGCAAATGTCGCAGGAGTAGGGCGCGTTAGGAACATTCGAATTATTCGGTTTGAAATTGACAAACCCGGGTTGAGTGATGGTGAATTGTTTGATCGGTTTCCCGATGATGCGCGGATCGAATCCTTTCGGTTCTCCCGCCTTCCTGTTGTGCGTCGGTACCCTGGAGTGTATGCGCATGTGGTTAGAGTACGCCTGTCGGCTCTTGAAGGAGCGCACGCACACCTCGCAGTAGAATTCTGTCTCTGTAGCCGGGTGAGCTTCCTTCACGTGTTCGGCCAACTTCTGTGGGGTGCCGTACGAGTTGGCGCAAGCATTACAGGAGTAGAACTTGACCCGCAAGTGCGTGTTTTTGTGTTCGGCGAGCTCGGAGGGGCGCAGGAACTTGCGCTCGCACTGGTCGCAGTGGTGCGCCACCTGGTTATGCTCGGCCACCTGGTGGTCGGTCCAAGCGTCCACGGTCTCGAAGATGGCGTTGCACTCAGTGCACGAGTAGTGGTACTCCTCCGCCTCCTCCTTCACCAGCGACATATCAGGCTCCATATCTGGGATCGCCTGGTCGGAGTGCTCGTTCAAGATGTGCTTGTTGAGGTCGGGCGCCAACTCGAACTTGGCGTCACAGTTCTGGCAGTAATGCGGCTTGCCTTCGTCGTGTACGAGCTTCAGATGTTTCACCAGATTCGGGTAGCTGCTGGTCTTCTTCCCACACAGAGAGCAGTCCGTGCTTCGGGCGTCGATGTATTTACTGTGGTTTTCGGCCTTTTCACTGATCATCTGGTCGGAGTGCATGGCTATAGCGTGGTCGCTGAAGTCGGTCATGTTGGAGAACTGTTCCGAGCACAAGTCGCAGTTGATGCAGACTGTGCACTCGCCGGCGCGAACGTGTTTCTTGAGCATAGACTTGTCTTTGAAGCTGTTCCTGCAATGCACGCAGGTGAGTGGCACGGTAGACTGGCCGTCCTCGTGTACGTCGAACACGTGCTTCATTATACTCTGCTTCAGCTGGAACTTGGCCGGACATATCCTACACGCGTACGAACGAGCATTGAAGATTTCTCTGTTTGTCACTTTAGGAAGTTCGACAGGATCTGCGATGACCATGTCGTTTTCAATACCATCCTTATCGAGCACAATCTTCCACAGATCGGTACAAGCGTTGGCTCTCATGTGACTGAGAAGTGCTCCGATGTGCGAGAATGTAATGACGCAATTGTAGCACGTATGTTTAGGAACTTTATATCCATTTTTCTGAAGATGTTGAACGACCGCCTTCCTTCGCGGGTACGTTTTGTCGCAGCAGAGACAGCGTTTGGTGTTGATCTGTTGAATAATGTCGCGATAAGTCAGTATGAAGTCTTTTTGTCCTTTAGTGACGTATACCTTGCCAGGTTCGAGGACTTTTTCCTCGTGCTCGCCAGTTTCATTGAGGTCGGCGGTATCGTCCAGTTCCTCTTCCTCGTTTATTTCGCTGGAGGAGTTGTTCTGCATTTCTTCGTTGAGTTCTACGACGGGCTGCGGCGGTACGTAGTCGTCTTCCTCGATATCATCTGCGTCAGGGTTCACTTCATGTTCCTCATTCTCACCCTCTTCTTGATCTTCTTTATCCTTGTCTTCTACGCTGACATTGCAACTTTCATCGATTTCCATATTTCCCTGGCTGCCAGTCTCATGATCGTCTTCGTTATCGCTTCCGCCTTGTTGGTCACCTTCATCGATATGATTTTCTAAGTTATCTTGATTTCCGTCTCCCTCATTATTCTCAGTGTAATCGCCATCTTTGTCCGCAGCATCGTTCTCTTGCTGGCGAGCGATCTCGATCTCGTGATCGGATTCCATGTCGACAGTGTCATAGTTTTGAGTTTCATTATTTTCCATGTCACCTTCTACTTCTTGATTTTGGTCGTATTCGTTAGGCTCAGTTAGAATTGCTTCTACTTGGAAAGATGCGATTTCCGGCTCAGATATCAATGTTTCTGGGCTTTCCGGGCCAGAGTTCATGATTTCCGGTTCAGATACTAACACCTCGGGTTTGGTCGTGAGCAAAGTTTTTAAAATCTGCGGTTCTTTTTTCTTTATTTGCAAATCTTTGAGCGCTTTTATGCGCAGAGGATATGGCAGATTATTCTGCGACGGTTTGACAGTTTTGATCGGTATCGGTCTCGGCGGGATGACTTTCTGCGGTATGATTTTGGCGGGCATATGTTTGGGCATGAACTGGAGTTTGTGGCTTATCGGGTTCGGCATGAGTCGGGCTTTCGGGTTGAAGGGGTTTGGTCGCAGTTTGGGGGTCATGTGGTTGTGGTGGGACTTCTTGACGGTGACCTTGTTGGTGTAGCGGTCGAAGCTGTGCGAGGCGAGCTCGTGGCGGCGCGCGTTGTGCGAGTACCTGTAGGAGCGGCCGCAGATGAGGCAGTCTTTGGAGGCGAGCTGCTGGATGCCTTGCCGCGCGCGCAGCGTCTCGCCGGTGTTGCGCATCACCGTGATGGACACTTCCGGCATGTTGGGCACCTTCACCGGCTGCGGCGGCTCCGGCTCGTGCATCTCTTCCTCGTAGTCGTCATCGTCGTTATTCTCGCTCTCCACCCCCTGAAAAATAGAGACGTTTTTGTTTGTATTAAATAAGTTAGCGATAAAATACATATGTAATTATAAATTAGAAAAACCTAGCCAGTGTACTTACAAGTACTAGGTTCTGAGTTGGAATTGCTCTTAGATAAAACATCCACTGATCAAACATTTTTGTCCTAAAAAATGTATTTAACTGAATAAAACTTTTCCTATGCTCATATTATTTTCATCAGCTTATATCTTGCAAAAGTGTATTTTGCAAGACAGCATAACATTGTATATTTCAAATATTTATTCTAAAATATCTCCTTATAAACCAAGGCTAAATAGAAAGGTACCAGCGAATGACATTGGGTTCTATCAGAAAAAATAATATAAGGAGATACATTTAACGAAGTGCACACTTTACAATAACCGTTGCACAAACCACATCTGCTGATTACCGATAGAAAAGAATAACAAAAAAAAATTCTTCCCCAAGCTTTCATAGTTTGTGACCTAATCTTGATTTAAATAAGTACATTTTTTTCTTTACAATTATTTATTTGTTAATATATTAAGTACTAGTAACATAATAAAAGTTTTTTTCAAAATAAAGTACACAATACAAAAAAAAATTAATGTGTGTTTTGTGTAGGTATTGATATAATATAAAATTTTTAACTGTGATTAAATTATTTATTATTGCACAAACATAGGTCACCAGCACAACAGAAAATAAAACAAAGATTTTGTTAATTTATGGAATCAAAGTTTCGATAAATTACTGGTTATTCGCGCACATGGTACAGACAGGAACCGAGTGCTCTCTGCAAATAAATTGGCCACATTTCATGCAAAATTCTCTGGTCCTACGATCACGTTTCGTTGTCATCACGCATATTCTGCATCTCTTTCTGTTCATATAGGATGGTTTGAGCACCACTGGCGCCATCCGTGGCTTCAGATGTTCATCAGAAGTTGGAGATAGCGACAATTCATCCTCCATCAAACCAAACGCCAGATCTTTTATGAAAGTACGTCGTTTCGCCACGTTTGTATTCCGCGAACTCCATATAACTTGGGAGTTGACTGATGCAATATTTAACAGAGTGAAGAACAGCGAAAGTGTCCAGTCATTTGTGTGCTGCATAGTCGTATAATAATGCATCAGCACATCCAGAACTTCGACTGCAGACTGATTCTTCTTGTACACCGATACCGCAGTGTTGAATTTTATTATATGACCTTTCTTATAGAATTTCGGTTCGTTAGTTATGACATTAATTGACTTGGACTGTGAATCGACATATGAAGTCAGAGAAATTTCATCATCCAAAAACCCAGACATAAATGTTTGCGGTTTCCGATACCGGGACTGGAACAGAGGCGGTATTTTATCACTCTGTGGGTTTAGAGCCGCTATGGTGTAGAGATTGTAATTCTTCAGCACGCTCATCAACGGTCTTGTATAGTACCAGCTGTCCATTATGATGGTTCTTCCAGACTCGAATAAATGTTGAGTGATTTTCTTAACAATATCGTCGGCTCCGAAGTATGGGTCGGTAATAACGTCGAGATTGCTGACGTAGAAGTTCGTTGGGTCAACTAGGAGAACCATTTTAATGCCCTGCTTCATCGCTTTCTTATCCATATCGTAACGAAAGGGGCAAGGTCCGTATACTGGCACGACGATCTCGTCGACCACCGCATATGCTTCCATATCAAACGCCGTCCTACAGTTCATGGCAAATATTTCGAAGGCTTTTCGCATTCTCTTCATGATATCGAACTGAATCAGAACATCGTCGTTTTGAACGTCAAACTCCAAGTTTTGCAATAGAAACTTGAACCGCTCCAACGGCATGGTTCTTTTGACGCACGACATGCCAGAAAACTCGTCCCAGAGTTCAGTGTACTCTTGATAGGTTGGTCTCATAATTCCGTGAAGGTATAGAATGCCGATAAGAGCTCGTATTTCAGCGGCGGTGGTGACCGTGGAGTATTTTTTGCCACGTCTCATGAATACTCTCGTTGGTCGCGGTGACGATGAGCTCGAGTAGATCGTCGGTGAACAGTAGCTGCCACGCGTTTTTAGGCCGAGGGCACTGCTTGCCGGCGGCGGCCTTGCGTTTTCTCACTTTACTGACCTCTTGAACGCGAATGGCGCAGAGATCCTCCGATATTCTAGGTTTTTTTGATATGACGCTTTTATCTCTGCACCTGTATCCTCTGTCACAGTGGATGTAAACATCTTCTATGTCGCTTTGCAGTTCACTCTCTGATTCTGAGTCGTGATCGGAATGGTGCAGTATGTCAGATTCCTCGGTGGTCTGGAGTGAGTCTATGATCTCATTCTCTTGGACCATGTTGAGTATGGCATTGACCCGGTGCCAGTCCATTCGTGGATCCACACTCTGTGGATGAAATTAATCCAATTGAACCATCCTCACGCTGGCACTTCAGTTAAAGATTTTTTTACACTGATTTTACATTGATATCACAGTATAGCAAATATAACTAACAGAAATCATGAAACCAAGGAAGTAAGTAATAAGTTACAAAAAGATTTGAGGCTATTTTAAGCCATAACTAACAGTTGTTTCTTAGTAAAATATCAGGCATACACCATACTAAACGCTGATACAGTAGAAATGCCTTATTTATATTTTATTCATTATTTACACAATCTTTTGTTGTTATTTAAATGTAAGACTTGCCTGCAGTCAAATAAATAAAATTATCTTTAGTAGTGATTGTTTCTGCAATACATCTATTGCAGAATTTGTGTTATTATAGCATAAGTGGTTAATTGATTTTTCACTCCCACCAATTAGCATAATTTATTGAATATTTTCTTACTAACATGTCTGTGAAATATCGTTTAAATCCTGCAAGTTACTCTCAGTCTTCATAACTAAATAAAACCTCCTTACCTTATCACTCCTTGGTGTGAGTCCGAGAGAAGCCAGGATCGGTGGACCTTCCGGCTGGAACTTGCTGGTCGATGCCACATTCTGAAATTATACAATTTATTCATGAAATATTTTATATATACCTACGTAAAGATTTTTTTGAAGTCAATGCTAATTAGATGGGCATCTTTGCCAAGTATGGAAAGAGGTTGTCTCTTCAATTAGTTTTGTAGTGATTTTAACTTTTACAAATTACTTTTAAAAAGTTTTTTTTTTATAGTGAACATTTGTTTTGTTGTATTGAAAATCAAATATTATGTTTATCTCTGTTGCAAGGCAAGGAGTGTATCGAAACCATATTCATTGATGTTTGTAAAGGGATCTTGAAATATTTAACATGAAAAATTATTAGTTTAGTCATCAGCCCATTTATAAATAAGTAATCATGTATATCAGAAAATATAGATATTAGATCTGATCGGGAACAGGATAAGTGACATTAACAGGCTGATAATGATTAAAAAATATTACTTTTGTAAATTGTAGACCCTCTCAATATATTCTTCTTCAGTATACAAGGCTTTCTGTCTGATATATTTCAATAAACCACTGGCAATGAGGTGGCCATTTAATTAACTATTTTTATAACATATTTTTTTTATGTAATACATAATTATTATTTTTGTAAGACCCTGTAAAATGTACTTAGAAACATTCATAACAATTGATAACTTTCTTTTTTAAAAGTCGGTTAAAATGAAAACATTATCTGGCGTTAAAATTTCACTAATTTTACCAAACATAAAAACTCCAATACTAGTTAAACTTAACACTTTTTAAAATTAAGTACACAAATAGCATGAACTAAATATTTTAATTAATGTAAAACAATGATGGACTGGACATTACAGGAAAATGTAGCACTTTATTAGCAAATGTTTCTACCACAGTTCAGTTTAGTACTGTGAATGAGTCAGCTATCTCAGGTCACATTGCTTGGACACATGTCCTTGACACAATATGCTAAGACTGTATAGGTTTCATATCTATCTAGCAACTGAGTACTTCCATGACAATATAGTTCAACACTTGAACACAACACTCCCTGATAAACCAGTACATATCTATCGACATCTACAATGCCATTATCAGTAAAGTTGATTCATACATACCTCAATGATTGGATATGATCCATCAATAACCACTCCATCATCATAAGCTTCATCAAATAATGGCTCACTCTTTATTTTTACCTGAAATTCCATAATAATATCCATTAGTTACTATTCCAAAGAACAAATGACAGTTGAAATCTTGAAATATCCAGAAATGACCCACCTCTTCTAGTAGGCTCCCATCCTTTTTAATCAGAGACTGTAGTTTGTTTTGTGTCTTTTCACAAACAGTCTTGAATATATGCCAGTTGTTGACATTGTCCATGCATTTCCTGCAGACATTCGTCGGCAGTTCGTCATTCTCGTTTATCTGAAAAAAATAATCATACGTAATCACGTCACGGAGGGCAAACGGGCGCAGTCCACCGCGCGCCGAGTGGCAGTTTCATCAGAGCGAATACGAGACGAAACCGCGCGAGTAGGTAGGCATACATAGATATGGAAGCAGGAGAAACTCGGTAGGTAGGCGTGGACACGGCGCGGAGAGCGGGCGCCTGCTCCTCGTGCGAGTCGAGTGGCAGCGAGCCCCTCGAGGGTTGCCGCTCGATACACGCACACAGGCACAGCGCGCGCCGACACCGACGCTCGCTCGAGGACGAGCTGCAGGCTGGTCTCGTGCGATAAATCAATACGGCCGACGGGCAACGCGGCCGCTAGCGCGAGACGCTCCCCCTCCCGGCCTGAGCCCCGGGAATAACGCCCGACCCGGCCCTCATGATGCCGCCGTGCCCAGCCGGCTGCATGGAATGCGACGCGACGCGGCCCCGACCCGACCGATAGCCGAGGAGCATTACAAAATGGTGGACGATCTTACGACATCTCCACCTAGCAAACGCTGCCTGTCATTGCACGATCTCAGGCGGATGACGGGTTCTCACGTTATCCGAGGGTCTACTTTCACTCAAAACACCATCCTATCGCTTATTTTATGCACTGCTTACCTGGACCGACACGCAATCCTTGATTTTCGTAACGAGGACGTGAGGTTCCGAGTCATCCGAACTGGTGGTAGGAAAAATCGGCAGTAATTCGCTTCGGGATGACAAGCACAGTCTACAAACACGATCATAGTTCACACTCATTGTAAATAAACCAGAATTTAGTGTTTTCACACTACCCAGAAAGGTTAAAACTGAGACGCCATGTCACCACGACCACTTCAACACAAAGCACTGCACATCGTCTTGCTAGAGCACGAAAACGCCTGATGATGAGCACAAGAAGTCGATAGCTTCGGACGGGACGGCTGGCCCGAGTCGCCGACCACCTGTCGTTCTGCGCATGTGCGCGTAAATGGCTCCAAGTGTGGCAACATTACGGACGCAAAATAAAGTCAAAGTCAGGGGTACACAACATTCGGGCGTCTTTTAATGTACTCTTACTCTATTATTCTGATTGCAATGCTGAATGGTGGCCGCGGGCGCGGCGAACGGCGCGCGGCGGTATGTGTTGTGTGTTTGACTGCCTGTCGCTAAGTTTAATTTATGAATAGGTAGGGTATCTAGGGGATTGATTTAGGTTTATGATAACTGGTTTAATTTTTTCTGTGTTTATATATTTGGAAACAAGTTTTATATATTGCGATAGTATTTGATACAGGGATTTCAGATATTGACTCTATTACGTCTAAAACACTAACTTCTTACCAACAATTTTTATTTACTGTTTATACTTACTGTTATAGTGAGATGAAATATATGAAAGAATGTAAATCGATATTTTGGGCGAAATACAAATTATGTAGTTAGATATGTAAAATACTTACATTCATAAATAATTTTTATTGTAAGTAGAATAAGGAACCTGTATAATAATAATATTATCCATATAAATTCTACGCTACGGCCTGTAGTGGTTCATGTTTAGAACCCCTGAAATTCGAGCTAGCATGATTTTTTGTCTCTTTCTAAACTGATCTTCTCTAGTAAGGCGCGAAATTCAAATACAATTCAAAGCAGCAAACTACATGATTTGAACTGGCGGTAAATTCAAACATATTTTTGTTATCATAAAAACTTAGATATAGCTTCACGTACCGCAATAATTTTTAAATTATGGTTATAGAGAGATGCTACTATTGTTTACAGTGTATAATTTATCTTATTAGTATTATTTTAGCTTGCGTACGAAAAATAATTTCAATTTTTTATTCAGTTGTTCTTCATGTATATGTCACCTAATTTTGGGGAATAGGGTATATGCAATAATACTAATAATTTGATAAATACATTCCAGTATATTTTCATCCAATATCATAATTAGAGATAAATGTGTCGCACAAAAGCTACTTCACCGTACCATAGGCAGGTACCTAATGCATGGTATATAATATATTTACTGCAGACACATAATAAATTTTGTACAACAATTTATAAACGTTACAGTTTTTCACAATAAGTACCTGAATTCCTAAGGTTTATATTATTGACATGTAGACAGATACAACAACTATTTTGGATTTATATTTTTATAAAGTGGTAGGCCTAATTCATTGGATAACCTGTAAGATTTATTAATAATGTGAAGTTATATTCAAATGAATTATTCAAATATGCAGCTTAACTATAACATATAATAATATATAAATGATCATAACTTTTGTAACCAAGTAAGGTATTTACAAAGGCATTGTGTATTATTATTTCTTATATTGTTGATTACACTAACAATCAAGTAGGTACTTAAATATATTGATATAATTTTACTTTCAATTTAAATAATGATTTTAAAAATAAAATGAAAATTTGTAATTTTGATTAACAATTCAGATAACATACTATCCATTATTAAAATGCTTGTATATTAATGTATTTTGTGCAAATTCTTATGAAAATATACCTATAAACAATATCAATCCTATTTGGGTAATGACAAAAGATATTTAAAACTATTAAACCTAAGCAAAAAGAAACATTTTTCTATATGAATGTTCTTAAAAATAAAGTTTTATTACACTCTACAAGATTAATGATTCATTAATTATTATCACATTAAAACCTATGCACATTACATTACAACTCTGTGTTCACTTCGCGTATGAATATTATGCGCTGCATCGTCAGCCATTTACAATCAGTTAATATCGCTCATAGTCAATTGGTTATTTCATTAATCATACCGAAATATATTTTTTTTTATTTGTTGGTCTGAAAAGCTGGTTCGTTTTGATTTATACGTGGTGATGTATAGATTTTTGAGAGTGACAAAGGTACTACTACTTATCCCAGAACAATGCGAGTGGAGCTGCGGGCATTTACTAGAGCTATATATTTCCAAAATAATTAAAAGATTACGCAATTATACTTTCACTTAATTCTATTGATATTCATTGATCCGCATTGATACCTCTCAATCTACTCATACGAGTAGGCAGCCAATCTTCAAAATTCAAAATGGTCGCCATCCGACGTATATTTCAAAATTGGAACCACGTAACGTATTTATGACGAGCACGGTGGACAAGTCGAGCGTTGTTCCTGCGCCGGTTGCGTCGCTCGGACCGCGAGCCTCGAGGGGTCGACCGGGTTGGCTTTCGCCACGAGCGAGCGAGCCACGTGAGCGAAGGCGGCTTCCACATTCAGTCCGGTTTTAGCTGACGTCTCCATAAACGAAACTTGGTATTCTCTGGCCAGTCGCTGCCCTTCCTCCCGCTTCACCGCCCGCTCGAGGCCGCTGTCAGATTTGTTACCTGGAAAGACAATAGTCGTACTGAATGGTCTGATCCAACTGGCGCTGGGGATCCCAACGTCAAAGCAACTAAGTATTTAGTAGTTTTTTTTTTTGGAAAGCACTATGCAGCTGGTTCTAAACTAAGTGCTACTATTGCTGCGTCACCGGACGATATATTTCGTAGTTTCCATTGCTAGATATTTGTAGATAGAAGTTATCACCATCCTAGGGGACCGGTATTATGTAATAAGTTTGAGTTTAGTAAACGGTGCATTATTTTTTAATGGTTCGATAGAAAAAATGTACAGATTGATACAAATATTTCAGATTTACATATTGTGACAAGAGAATGCAGCATATTTGGTTACGGTCACTGATTCCGCAATTTTGTCTGACCCTCATACATTTTTCAGATGGGTCGCATAATGACGATTTGTTTGTAAGCTAAGGAAAAACTTAATGTAATAAAAATTGAAAGACTAAACTGTCAAGACACTAACTAATATTAAAACATAAGTGGACCATTGAAACCTTTGGTAATATCATTATATATCTTTGTATGACAAAAAAGGCATAAGCCCTAAAAAAGCTTTCCATGTTATACACGTAACTTACCCAGTAGCATTATGACCACATCATCTTGAGCGTATTCTCTTATTTCTCCAAGCCATGCTCGTATGTTGTCGAAGCTGATTTTATTTGTCACGTCGTATAACAGGAGTAGGGCTGCAATAAAAGTTAGACATTTACAAACATCACTAAAAATCATAGATAGTACTTTAACACGTGGATTGGCTGCGCTACAAACTAATTATTGCAATAGTAATATCTACGAGGTATGATGACACCTTGAAAACCAAACGCTCAAGCCCGCATGTGCTATTACTAGCAATATCTTGAAACAACAGCAGAAAGAACAACTCACATTAATTTTTGTAATCAACCGATATCTTTTACGGTCAATGAGACTGAAGTACCAGGGCGTCATAAACATGTAGCAGCATAATGGCTGGTTCCATGTGACAGCGTCGAGCTTCACATGAGCCACATGCATGAGTTTGAATGTGTGCGTGATCCGGTTAGACGTATGGACTGTCGCGACGGAGGATACAGGTCGAGGCCAGCGCCTCTGTGGTGGGAAATTGAGTCTCGTATGACTTGCCAGAGCGGCACATGGCATGATTCTTGACTACTTTTGTACTTTTACGCTGACGTTATTTTGACGCATGGGTCAATATGCAATGGGAGAGGGATGAAATAAAAAATCCTTGGCAATGGGTCAATATATACGTAATGGATTATAGCAAAACTTATATATTATATAGGTACCTAAGCAATTGACAATGTACCTATTACGACCCTAACTTTATTATGATACTATTAATAAACTAAATTTTTTTTTACTCCATAAGTTTTCAAACTAATACGAAAGTAAAAAATCCAAAGCTCTTCGAATGGTTCCAAGGATTATGTTAATACAATGCCTGTTGCTTTCAGCCAAGGTCATTATTAGCATCATTTATGATAAAAATATTACGATGCTCAGTTTTGCCAGTTTTGTTATCAGTTACAAGGGAAACAAAATAAATGAACCTAGTGTTTCATTCGTTGTTTTGTTAGCAATCGTTAGCTGGCAATGGTTGTAGTACACACCTTACAAAGGAGATGGCGCTTGTTGTATCTTTACTGTATGATTCAATTTATAAAAGTTTGCCATTTTTTTTGGTATTTTATGTATCAATTCATTCTATTGTAAACCTTTGCATCTTGTATTAACAAATCAAGTAAGATGTATTGAAATGTTATATTTACCGTGTGCATCTCTGTAATAAGCATGTGTGACGCTACGAAAGCGCTCCTGTCCAGCGGTGTCCCAGATCTGAAGCTTCACCTTGATGCCGTCAACCGTTACCACCTTGTTCTGTGGACAGAGGGCGCTAGTTGTATATGAAGTAATATTATAGAAATGAACATGTTTATTCAACAGTCACTACGTCTGGGCTTACAAAAATATAAAAAAACTGAAGGAAACATTACCAACAAACTTACTAAAAAACATATGTCGATTATAATTATTTTGCAAAGTCAAAGTACATACTAAATAACAATGTAAGACTATGGCGTAATACTTCTCGTAATAATTCTCAAAGTAAATAGTAGGTAGGTAGGTAGGTATACCGTTTTCTTTTGAGAGCATGTATTTTATTCTAACTTTGATTCACTTAAATATTTAGGTAAGGAAAGTTATAGAATTAAGCATAGAATAATAACAGTTTTCTATATAACTAGAAACCTATCATATTTATAATCACAGTGAGAATTCATGTTTGTTATACTCCATAGCAATATTACCAAGAAAGGCCGCCTGTGAACCCACAATAACCATATTGGGACACCCACCCATTGACAGCTGCCATAAATCAATCCGCAAAAAGTTGGCGAACAAAAATCAAGGACCTTTGTGGCAACAACGAAAAAAAACAATAAATCACTCAGGCGAGCAACCGATTCAATCACAGCTGTCATGGCATAAAGGGGGCGGGAACAGAAAAAGCGTGGCAAGCTTGGAAGACCAATAGCGCGGCACGACTCAGCCGCACGCTGCCAGCTGACTGGCCCATTTGAACTTGGAGCCCTTGACGGTCATTAATTACCTTTTTTGCAGAATTATAATAATATTGGCATATCACGCCAGCCATCATTCGGTTCGTTAGAGCATTTGTATTAAATCTCGTATTGATTGCATATTAGATAAATTGTGATGTACCTATTTCGAAATTTTTTTTGAGCTTTTACTATTCTCAGTATGTTTTTATTGTATAGTTGAATTAGATTCCTGAGGTGATAAAATAATACATACGATACTTTAGCTAGTGAGAAATAATAAAAATGTTTAGAGCATCTGAAAAAACTCTATTAAAAATAAATAAATAAAGCTTTCGTTATGTTGGTAGCGCCGTGTACCCGGAAGTCAATGCCGACGGTTGAGATGTAGTTTCCCGCCAGAAACGTTCCATCCCGGAAGCGTACGAGCATACATGTCTTCCCGACTCCACTGTCTCCCAACAGCATCACCTGAGGAAATGGAATTTAAAATATAAATATTTAACAACAACACAAGAAGGAACTAGAATTTATTTGTAGTAATAATGTTTGTGTGACATTCTCAAAATTTCGAATTAGTGCATACCTACTTTTTGATGAAAGATAAATAATGGTAGAAATAAACATGAATATTGAGCAAGCTATTTTACCCACTTTTTTCTAACTAATTATAGGCTATCTAATAAATCTCTAGTAGCAATATAATACAAGTAGCTTACGAGTACATCTACTTACTTAATTAAAATAAAACAGGAAGTGGGTTTAATACAGCCTTTGAGAGATTGAGAGCTTTCACTCATTTTAATATCTCCTGCTTATTGCGAGATTTTTTTCATAAAATATAGCTTCGGAGTTTTTATTAACTGCCTACTTTGTGCTTCCGAGATCGAGAAGCAAATTGAGTTTTATTTTTAGGGATGTGAAATATATTCTGGTCTTGAATAGGTTTAAATAAATAAGGTTTTATTACTGCAAAATGTTAATGGTAATGCGTGAGCGAACTCTTTGGTGCGAGCATGTAGGTATGTACAAGCAAAATAAATGGATGGAGATTTCTATGGGAACTTAATATGCATATTTTGTAAAAAAAACAATGAAGGAAACATCTGTGCAAGAACTGCCCAAGACAGGGATTATTGGCGTAATAAGGAAAAGATTTATGCCCAGCAGCGGGCTCTAATGAGCTGCTGATGATGATAATGTAAATAAAAAAAGTATAATGTAAGAAACGTTACAAACTTACCTTCCCAAAGACATCATATTTATCCTCCTGCTTCCCTTGTTGCTCCCAGTGTTCCGTCGGCGAAGGAGGTTCGCTGTGTGGCATAAAACCTTCTTGCTCGTTCTTCTCATCTTCTTCTCTTGCTTCAGGAAGGTTCCTTGCCCAAGTAGGTCGAACTCTTCCGACCACAACTCGCTTCTCCATTTGACGGTTTTCCGAATTTGGATTCCACATCTTTGTTGTTTTTTTTTACCGTTTTAGGGATGAATGATTCAGCCGTTGGAAGCCATGTTTTATATATTTTAATGTTTAATTCGTCTTAGTTCTTTAAAAAATTCACACTTGTTGTATCGAGGTAATCTTATTATAAATGTTGTATTATTAAATATCTTATTGCTCCAGATAATTATTTTCTTCCTGAATTATACAGAAAGTCTATAACCACGCTGCTCAAAATGATAAGATGATTACTTAAATTAAAATGAACAATTTTATGACAACTGTGGTGAAAGTTTGTCCTTTTATTTTGATGATTTCGCCGGAAAGACCATAAACGTTACATTATTTTAAATTTCATTTTATGACAATAAAATATAAAGGCAAAGAATAAATCATGCAGTCTAATATATTATTCCCATACGTATTTCTTATTGATATCACATTAAACGAAGAAAAGAGAAATAAACCCTACAATAAAGATATATCGAACTATATGTGCTATGTGTAGCACGTATCATCCAATCAAGTCGTTATCTACGAATCTCTACGAATAAAAACCGAGGTAAAATTGACGTTATATTTTGTTTCGTTTGCATCATGGTTACCTATATTGCTGACTGTTGGTTGATACGTTTTTAATTCACTCGACAAAAAATATATCCATAACTACTAAAAATACGAATGTGAAGTGATAAAACTAAGAAAAAAACACATCCCCAGTGTTTTTTCTTAGTTTTATCAGTTCACATTCGTTCGATATTGTTTTTTTTTTTATAAGAAGGTTCGTTATTTTTTTTATTATTGTAATATATAAAATATGTATACTTTAAATTTCTATACGTTTTACTGTAATCCATCCATCGTACCTATTCTATCCAGTATGGGAAGGGCATAGGAATACCAATCTAATCACCTTATCTCTACGATACCATCTATTCCCCTGCTTTAAACACCATTCGTAGACTATTTCCACTCCTATTGCTACTAAACGACTAATTCTATTGCTAATTGTGTCATTTACTAAGTTCAAGCTTCGAACTTTAAAACCTTTTTATGGTAATTTCCGAAGACTCAGAAAAAAGGTCTCTGTTTTGGAACCTTTTTTCTCGTCAGCACTATTTTTCCGGGAGATTACCAAAATCTCTTATTTAACTTGCCTATTTTCTATTGGAACCTTATGCCTTTGTCGTTAAGCCATGTCAGAGGCCCAGTCTAGGGCTTGATAAACTCTTGACACCAGAGTTGGCCAGTCTCATTCGATAAGAAGATGAAGATGCTTTTATAAAAACACATAGGTTTAGTGTAATTTTAAATTTCATAATAAAGTTTGTACATTCATATGTATGTATGTTTGTATACACACACACACACGTAGGTATATAACATGAATGTATGAAAATGGGACCTTGTTACAAGATTATTTTCGCTTTTCCACAGCAACAAGTAAACTTTGTTATCTAATACATTATATTCTCGAATATTCTTCGACGTAAAACGTATGAAAACGTAATAAAACAGGTTTTTGATGCCGGAGATAATAAAAATACAGCGCAAAAAATATTCCAGTGAATTTTGTTAGGTTTATTTTGGTTCGCGGAAAAACAAAACTCTAGTAGGGTTTCCGATGAAATCGATCCTTGCCTGTTTTCATTTTAACTTAAAAATATATTTTCCGGTATTAAAAAGGTTGTATTATTCATATTGCTTCTTATCATAGAACAACATTATTCTTTAACCAGTTGCCGGAGTAAAAAGGTAAAAAAAAAGAAAAATATAAAAAAAAATTGAGGTCAATTCCTCTTTTTGGATTTTTTTGCCGATTTTTCTCATTTTAGAAAAAAAAATGCATTAATTTTTACCAACATTTGGAACAGATTTCTCCTAGACACGCGTGCTACATCTGAGATTATCGTTGCTTTCCATCAAGCGAGGTGAAGCCAAACTCCATCCCATATCATAAAAATAGTACGCTGAATGGATGCATAAAAGCAATGAGTAAACAACATAAGCCATCATAGGAAACTAATGGATAACCCATAGGTAGTAACTATACAGGTTTAATAGCAACGCGACCTCAAAGCAGCCGTGATTAGTTTATCTCGGTAACTTTGACCTTCGATTGTATATTGCCTATACACGGTTATTGGAAATCACTCGCTTTGACGTCGGAATATTGAACAAGTTGCTTCAGTACGATAGCAAGTAGTTATTTAGTGGTACAGTGGTAAAAGGAAATATGGTGATGTTTTATTATGTATTACTAGTACATGTTTGCAGTGTTACCCTTATTACAAAACGTGGTTTAACTATCATTCCAGAACTTTGAAAATATACGGTACGTTCTTGTTGTTTAAAATTTGTTTTCGTCTGTCATAATAATCAAATTGGTACCAATGATAAGTCAACGTTCTAATTTGAAGTTAGCATTTTGCATGGAAGTAATATATAGGGAAATATTACTGCTGATCCAATATGAGCAGAGCGAGGCGAAGTATGACAGGCAGTTGTCTTTTTCTAACTAGGGTGACAATAAATTATATAATAGGATATACCAATTCATCTTCTTACCAAATCTGGAGCAGTCTCTTTTGGGGTCCTATTTTACCTGCAGCTTGCCAGTCATGATGATCCCTAGCTCTATTGACGCGTTAAGTAACAAACACCAACAAACTTACTTACAAATAATGCACTTTAGTTTGTAACTTATAATAGTATCGATTCGGTTAATTGACAGGGAGGCAATGTAATCAAAATCATAAACATTTTGCAGTAATTACAATATTTATTTACAAGTTCATATTTGAATTGCATATACTTAGGTAGTTGCCTATATCCTATATTTTTTTACACTATCATGTGATGGTTTAAACTATGTACACCAATATAATCCTTTTCCTTGTGTTTCATGTACTAACCTAAACGAGTAACGTGTTATATTTAAGTTCTTTTGCCATTTTATTATGATGTTTTCATTTTTAGGTAAACTGAAAAAATATCATATCGCACAAATTATTTCAAGCACGAGAAAATATGGTCACCTTAGTCCCAATAATGTAATCTTACTTAAACTTTAGCATACCTGTAGAAAGATATATTGCAGCCACTATAAAATTCACTTCTGCATCCCGGAACACTACAAGTTCTTACCATTTTGTTATTTTTACAATAAAATACATTTAAATTAGTTACAAATGAAATTATTTTTTTCCCGCCACCTTTTGTCATATAATGTCATCATAATTTAATGTTGCTTGTGTGAAAAATAATATAATATTAATTTGTTACTTATTTTATTTTGTGTTAATTTCACAAAATAATTCAGATTTCTTTGTGTCGAGTAAAATTTATAATAAATAAAATTAAATAATATTATTTATAGCTAAATATTTCAAAACTTAAGTTGACAGTGACATTTATCACACATTATTTTTTAAACTGGCAAGCTGTTGAAGCAAGACAACAGCCTGCTCTATATGCCTTTCATTTTTGAGCGATCTCACCCCCGATTTACCATTTATAGAAAATAAACTTTAATTGTAAGAACATAAGGTTTCTATTCGTATAAAATCTATTTCACAAAACAAAAGAGAGAACAATCCAGAGGGAAAGAGAGGGATGATATAAAAAATCCTTGGCATTTTGATTGTTTGTATAGGTGTTTCATAACAAGAACCGACTTTCTATTCTATCTGAGTCCTGGACTAATATTTAAACCGCGTTTTTTAATAATACGGAAACGCTTAAGTGTTAATCCAGGGTCAAATCTACCACAGGGTATATAGTAAAAGTGATGAAGAAACGGATACAATAACACACTATGGCCTTTATAAAATTGGTGTTAACCGATGATAGGATTACGCTTGACAACAGTAAACACTATTGTACGAAACGCTCGGTTCACTTTCGTGTCGAATATCATTAGATTTTAGTAAGTGCTCCTTGCAAATGACCTAACTTTCATGACCGAATTTTCACTGAGACACGTAAATATAAGTTTTACATTGCAAAAATAGCATTCTCTGAATTGTAATTATGTATTCGTGAGATCCAATATCCGTATTCGCTTCAAGCAATTTGATATAAGTAGCAATAATTCCGAGAAAAGTTCTTTAATCTGTAAATATCATTGGAATTCGTAGAAAAATGTAAGAGCAGACACTTTTGAAGAAAATATTTAACTAGCAATTAAAATATAGGTACTGCTTTTCCAAAGGTAACTTAAAAAAAGGTATTGAGTAGGTATTACATAGTTTTCCGTTGTCAAACTAAGGCCTACTTGCAAAGCAACTCTAAACCACAGTTTGCCATTTTTTACTAGGTAATTTTGTCGCTATACGCGTTTAAAGATTGTGGTACAGGTTGCCCTATGATTCGCGGTTTGATCACATTTTTAGTCACAAATTATACCCTCCCTGCATCCACAACACTATCTTCATTATACGAGTAAAACAAAATTATTCCCAAGCGTTCCCGATTTCTGTAACATAATAAAAGAACACATTTATGTATAACAAATTCGAGTCGATTCCCGAGGAGTTGGTAACAACATCCAATAATACTGTTTGTGTGCATTCTACAAATCGGAATGCTTATTTCATAACAGCGCGGCAGCGGAGCAAAGATTTGTCGTGGAAATTGAGCTGTTTTTACGTAGAATGGCCGGTGAAATGCGTTATTTTAATTAAAAAAATATACAATTAATGTAAAGTTTAAAAACTTATTTCTTAACTGAATAATATTTAATTTAAGTTATTGAAGTATTTGTCTCAAATACTCGTACCTCTACTTTTTTCATATACATCACGTACGTAGATACGTACTATAGTCATTTATTTGAGTTGTCAAACTAAGCTCGCTATGACATGCATTTGTACTATGTAAACAACAGGATTTATTTGAAAAGTTCACGTGTTACTGTAATTTCAAATTCACCTATTAAACAAAGACACCATACGGGAGGAAGACATTTAAAAAAAAGTAGCTAGTCAAAGTAATTTCTGAACTTCCAATATTCCATACCGGCGTCATCGTAGCAAAGTCTGCTGTTTACCCACAGAATTCTCAATCAGGAGATTGGAGCGAAGTCTTTGAGAAAGAAACTTCATAAAGACTCGCGATGAGAGGATATCCGCTCTCAGAAAGTGATTGAAAGACTTGACTCGTTTCATTTTGCTGGAGGAACGCATTGTCCGTCACGGAGACAGTTTACATTTAGATGTTATAGGTGAGGTTGTTGGAAGAGCGAGTTTACCTATTCAAAATGTTTGATAATCAACTAACAACAATATTATACAACTAGCTGTGCTCGCGACTTCGTCCGCGTGGAATAGTTATTTTGGGCATCATATTTATTTTTGCAAACTACCTCTTCAGCTTACTTAGATTTTTTTTTTTTTTTTTTTTTTTACGTGGGATAGGTTTACGTTTGACTACAGCCTGCCTGATGTTAAGCATTGCTGCAGCCTAGGGTGTAACACGTT
Organism: Macaria liturata; assembly: GCA_964023185.1. NCBI lineage: Eukaryota > Metazoa > Arthropoda > Insecta > Lepidoptera > Geometridae > Macaria > Macaria liturata. The sequence continues at coordinate 9,637,864 of OZ026812.1, read as the reverse complement.
TACCTAGAAGATACCTATTAACTCTAGATTTGAAAACCCCTGGATTGTAGTTCGCAGGAAACACAGCTTCTGGTAAAGTGTTCCAAAGCTTTGCTGTCCGTACAATAAACGTTGAAGCAAAGCGCTGTGTGTGTGTGTGTGTGTGTGTGTGTTAGATATTGAAATAAGATAAAAGCATTGTTTGTGTAACCTAGATAAGACGTAACTATAAATAAACTAGATATATTATACTGGGAGATGACTCTGGCCTCGTAACACAGCCTAACGGCTACCACGAGGTCAGAGGATTCCAAACATATTGTGACAATTTATTTGGCAAATAAAAAAAATAAAAAAGCTTTATAAATTATAGCTGTTACCCACGACTTGAACTGTTTTCGCAGCCCACGCAACGGAAGCCCTCAAAGATGACTAATTTTCCCCGTTTTTTCCACATTTTTCATTGTTTCTTCGGTCCTATTTGTTTCAGTGTGATGTTATATAGCCTAAAGCCTTCCTCGATAAATGGTCTATTCAACACAAAAAGAATTTTTCAATTCGGACCAGTAGTTCCTGATATTAGCGCGTTCAAACAAACAAACAAACAAACTCTTTAGCTTTATAATATTAGTATAGATAATGTACGTACATATTATATACAATATGTACATGTATATCATGTCATGCATCATGAATGAATGCTTGCCTTGAACAAATACGACTTACGTTTATTAAAAAAATACAACAAGGCTTTAAAAAACCAATGACTATTAAGTCATTGGTTTTTTAAAGCCTTAACCCAATTTTGTGAGTATTAACTCACAAAATTGGGTATTAAAATGCGTTTGTTGAATGGATTTCAATATCAAAAGGATTTTTATTGATTTTAGTGAGAAACTACAGAACAAAACATTTTTAGCGATTTTTTTTTAAACGTGTTAATTAGAACCTAACTAAACAGTTAATCGAAGTTCATAAAATATGCACGGAACTACGAAGGTAAAATTTCACCCATTTAGCTATCTCCAACTATGTTGACCGCAACGCCATTGAAAGTTAGTAAACTACCCTTAGTTTGACTTCAACTACCTGACTCAATCATTATAATACAGGGTTACTTGGAAGCAATAGTTTGACTCCTGACCTGAACTACCTGACTCAATCATTATAGTACAGAGTTATTTGTAAATAACGCTTATAAAAATTTAAGGGCGGCGTATCTATGTCAAAAAAAACTTTTTGATTTTCGCGAATTGAGGAATCAGCTGTTCCAAACAAAATATACGCAACTATTACTTGACTACTTACCAACAAGCAGACCGTCTGTCTTTTTGCCACGTTTTTTATAAAAAAAAAACTGTTGCATAACCTTTTATGAGTAGCTTAACTATGTCAAAAACAACCACTTTAGTTCTACGACCTTTGGTAATTCGCGGAAAAAAAACCGCTATTCTATGCAAAATTTTCATTGCATTTTGATAATATTTATGACGAACCAAATATTTTTCGCGAATTTCGGAAAGCCTTGCAAGAAGAGTTGTTGCTTTTGACATACTAAAGCAGCCTTTAAAAGCTATATGTTAGTTACCCGTAATCCTGTATAACTAGCAAAGCTTCGAACAAGCTCGAATAAGCTGGGACAATTTGATTAAGCTGTGAAGCTAATAAAATGCAGGTGCGCGTGAATAAATTCAATATTACTGGATTTTTTAAAAAATGTATGGCAAGCTGATATTGTACTTTCCAACTTTTACTTTGAAATGAGTTACGAACACTGTCTAGCATTGTACTAACTATTTCTATTAGGTAGGTACTAGGTTGGGCGCTGCCGTGCCCTGTCCCGGCTGTATGTCGTAGTACGGCTGTCGTTAAGCTATGTCAAAGGCCCTTAGGGCGGCTTAATTAACTCTCGACACCAGAGTTGGCCACTCTCATTCGATAAGAAGAAGAAGTCTAGGTACCTAAGGACTACCTATCTACTAATCATTAAATGTACTAAAAAATTAAAATTGAAATAATTAAAGGTGATATAGATTTTTCTTTTACAAAAAGACAATGATGCATATTGTACTAACGTCAATTTGGTAGGTATTATGAAAATAGCATTGCTGTGGATATAAAGCTAAATAATAATAAAACAAATGTCCGTCATGACCCGTTCCTTGCAATCATAATATAAAGCTCACATAATGTAGTCTTGATCTTTCTTGTCGAGAGCCGCCATTACAATAATATAGCATCATGTTAAAAGTGGATACCTACACATACAAACATTTCTATCTCAATGCTTAACAATTTCCATGTCAATGTAAAATCGAGTTGTACCTAAGCCCTGTCTGTTTCGAGTCTAACTTTTAAATTGAACATTCCATCGTTAGCAGTGATGCCTTTGTTGGCTGTACAGTGTACATGCAGGTGTCATGTTCCGATGGAATTCTATGTGTGTGTATTCTAGGGCTGCTACTGTGAAGTATAAATGGGTATTAAAGTCAGAAGAGGCGGTTTAAATTTTGGACACCAGAGTTTATCAATTTCCTAAGATTGTTTTAGCTAGGTTTAGGTACTTTAGTTTAAATTTTTGTGGTGGGTGGAACGGGAATGCCAAATCCTGTTTTTAGACATTTATTTAGACATAAGGACTGGCAATCATGTTTTAGTGACTTTAGTTAACCTACAATATGAATTTGTCCTTGTAAAAAAATCCTTCATCCACTTTATTAAGTAACTAGTGGGTGCTCGCGGCTTCTCTCGCATTAAGAAGTAAAACTTGCATCCCCTATTTCACCCCTTTAAAAACGGTATTTCCAAAAATCCTTTCTTAGCGGATGCCTACATCTTAAAATCTACCTTCATTCCAAATTTCAGCTCAATCCGTCCAGTGGTTTGGGCTGTGTGTTGATAGATCACTATATCAGTCAGTCAGTCAGTCACCTTTGAGTTATTACTATTATATATAATATATATATATAGATAGATTTAGGACAGTGTGTGTATATTGTTTATTAATCAATATGTAAACAAATATTATACAAGGTGTAACAGAAGGGTGTGACAATATTAAAGAGTACCTATACATATATATCATGTAAGGAGTCATATACCAAAATATGAAAAATTAAATCGCATATATTTTTTACCATACAAAAATTAGATAATATTTTTCACTTGATTTCGTGGCAGCCCTAGCGAGAATTTGAATTGATTTTTTTATTGACAAATTTTAATTTGTCAATAAAAAATTCAATGAACGCTCAAAATGATAAGATGTAGGGTTGCAAGTCTTAAAGTTTTAATGAAAGTTCAACTTATGATTACTCGAAATCTATGACCCTTAGAATTCTGAAACCTAGTGGGCTGTATTCTATATATACATAGGTATGTATAGTATAAGTATTGTCACACCCTTCTGTTACACCTTGTATAAATTACCTAAGGTAATTGTACCTACTGATTTTCTGGGCGATAGATTGTTTTTTTATTATGTCGTTAGCAACCAAACTCTGTAATATCATTTTGATAGCCAGTCGGTAATACTTTGAAGCGAAACTAATGGAAATTATAAAGCCAATTACAGCTAAGAAAATCTTATTACAGTCATAGATTTCAGAATTTAATTGAATTGTCACCTTTCTAGAAATGTCAGTCACCTGTCTGTAGCTATCTCTAATTGAGACAACGATAAAGGCTGTTAAATTTGTTGGATTTTCAAGTTGTCAGTCAAAGTAATTTACATTTAATTTAGTAACATTTACAATAGGAAAATATTTGATATTGTATCTAATAATAAAATATAAAAACAAGGGAAGAAAAACTAAACATACTACTTCTAACTACTACAAATAGGGGCACTTAGAAAATCTTTAGAAAAGCCTAAAGATAATCTAAGTGCTCCAGCCCACTACCAGAGGGCAGCGTGCCCAGCATACTGGCCGTATTACCACGCTGGATGGCAATGCTGATACGTTGAGCCAGAAGAAGGCCAGCATTTTGGTCATGCGTCGCGTCAACCAAGCGCTCCGAGAGGTTTTGGAATTATTTTTTTTGTATCTAATAGATAATATTTGTGATTTTAATTATAAATTTTATAATCGATGAGTAATGTCTGTAAAGTAAATACTAAGTTGCACTACTGTCACTTTATAAATAAAATAAATAAATAATAAATATTCCGGGACATTGCACACAGCGCCATCTAGCCCCACACTAAGCAAACGCTTGTGTCGTGGGTACTAGATAACGGATATAATACTTATATACTTTTCTTTTGTAAATACATACTTATTTTAAATACAAACGACCAGACTCAACACAAGTAATTATAAATTTTTAAAGTACATAAATACTTGTGTCATGCGGGAATCGAACCCGCGACCTCTAGATTAGAAGGCAGAGCCACTACCAACTAAGCTAACAGGCCAGTCAAAAAATAATAATAAGTATGCGAATGTCAATTAAAACTTAAATTATAAAATAAATTTGGCCTGCAAAACCTGACTGCAAAGGTTATGGGTGCTTCTGTGGGTCAGATGACATATTACCATGATAAATTGTAGGTTTTTTTTTTCCAGGTGCCGCTTTCCGTCATAATTCTACAGTCGTTAAGCTATGTCAGAAGCCATTCAGGAGGTTTGTAAACTCTCGCCTCCAGTATTTAACACACTCACGCTAACTTACTGACTGAAAACGTGGACAAAGAAACCGTTCAATTTTAATGAAAACTACCGCCAACGCAGCAAATGTCTGAATTTACGTTAGGGAACGATTGTGGGCGAAATAACCGGAAAAGTTATATTGAAATCCCGAAGGAATATTTGGCATAATATTCAGTCAATTGGTTTCTGAGTAGGTGGCAAAATATACAACGCTGTTGACAATACATAGGTTTTTTTTGCTTCGGACGTAAAAATAGGCGTGATTTTTGAGATTGTTGTGTCTGCGTTTATCTGATGTCTGTGAGGTTATAGTTCTTTTAGACTACCCATATTTGTCTAGTACTATGTATGTTACTTCATTTATTTTTATCTGAAAGCATCTGTACAATATATTTGACCACGGAGTCGCTCGTGTAGGTGGATAGATTAAGATAATGTGTGTTCAAATATCAGATAGTTCAGGGTCGAAAACGCATTAACTGCGTATACATTTTAAAATATAATAGTTTTTAGTAGGTATAGTAGTTTTTCCCTCGTAAACAGGTTAAATGTAAAGTTTAAATTTTTGCTAATAATGGAATTGAATTGTTTTTATAATGATTAGAAAACACAGCTTTTTATACGTTACAAGCTCATAAAAAATATTAAAACTGTATTTACTACTGAAAACGTAGCCGTATTTCTGATTGAACAATATATTACATTTGCCTTTAACACAACACAATATTAGCTATGTTTAATCTGAAAGCTTTTAGTACATTTTGCAAAACACAGAACATGCAAGGGTGTCCCTTCGATGTCCCTTCACTGGATTACTAAACGTGAGACATTTATTGCTTTATTTCTTGTAGGGTGACTGTAAACTAGGATATGCTGGGACAATCAAGAAAAAAACGAGTGGCGTACTAGAAGAGAGGCTTATGCTCAGCAACGGGCGATAACGGACTGATGATTATGCTTTTAAGTAAAGTGACTTTATTTTAAATAATGATGATGTATTAGTTTATTAAGTTGGTTTGTAGTATGTATTTTTAATCTAATCTTTTCTCCTTTTATTGTTTACCACGTCCTCTGTTATCTCTTATTTATTCCTTTCCATCCAATGGTTGCCTGGAAGAGATTGCTTTTAGCAATAAGGCCGCCACTTGTGGCACTAGTATAAGTTTTTTTCTTCTTTCTTGTAATTATCATCGTGTGTTGCAATAAATAATGTTTTATTCTATTCTATTCTTCATTCTCGTTATTAAGGGATAAAAAGTAGCCATGTCGTATTTTTTGACGTTCTACATATATGCTGTGCCATACTGCGACAATCAGCTGAGTGACAGCACAGCACCCTTCGAGCATCAATCGTCAAAGACAGCACCAAATAAAAATAACACTTTGTCTTAAAAATGTCCCTAGATGTCAAATATTTTTTTCAAATGCTCGTAGAGTAAAATACATCTACAAAATTTGTAAATTTTGTAAATGCCATCATCATTATGTTTAGTTGCCACTACATATTGTAAAGATTTCTTGCATATTTTGTATTTGTTCGAATAAATAAATCAGTTTTCTTTGTAACTCCCCATAGACACAGTCCTCCCATGCTCAGTGCTCACCCTACCCGTCGGAGAATCCCGCCCGGTTTAACTCGTCCATATCTCGTCGGGACGAGATCAGAATTCATAACGAGACCTAATGTCTTTCATTTCAACGTGAATTATTTGCTTTACATGTTAAACATTATTATATGCTCCTATTTCTGAGATTTATGAGCCTTTCATTTACTTACATACATAAATAAAGTAAAAGATGTGAGTTTCAGAGATAATATGGGTAGCGTTAAGATATCAAAGGTTTGTGTTTTAAGGTTTTAGAAGGTTTACTAATACGTTTTATGTAGAAGACGTAGGTGTTTTTGAATAAAATTCTTGCTGTTGGCTGATTTTTCTGTGGTTAATGAACCAAAAAGAGTACCTATAAAGTGTTTTAAAGAAAATAATCAGTCTGCGTTATTCACAAAAGAGAAGCCTATCGAATTTACGGCGTCGTAGTGTTGAAATATAATACCTTAAATAACCATGTAGTAATTCTAATTGCAGTAGCGGAATACTATATGTACTGTATGTATTATATCCGTTATCTAGTACCCATGATACAAGCGTAAGCTTAGTATGGGGCTAGATGGCGCTGTGTGATATGTCCTGAAATATTTATTATTATTATTTATTATTACTAATTAATATTATGCAAATAACATTACAGTAAGTGTAAATTGTTGAAAAATAATATTATGTAAGTTTATTTTATCTACTTACTGAACCCTCATAAAACAATTAGTTCGGTACAAACGTACCTTAATTAAAAATATACACATACAGAGATACAAATAGTTACATAAAAAATACAATAGCATATCTTTATGTACCCGATTGAAGGACGAGCAATTCCCGTTTCTGATTCAGATTCAAAATTCTTTATTGTAACAAAACACTAAGATGGTAAATATTAAAGTTTGTATCAACTCTTGCTCTTGCTAATTACATGCATACAATAATTACTTAGTTCAAATTCAAATTAGTTTATTATCCAAAAATAGAATAACCTTAAACATAATCATGCAGAGTTAAAATAACTTACATTACTTAAGATTGTACCTACGTTATACATATTTATTGTGGCTCATACAATCTGACTCGTCCTATTTTTACTAGCAGATATATAGAGTGAACTGAGATGTAAATAACTACTGTATTAACTATCGATTAAGTTTGGTAGTTACATGCTAACTTTGTAGTCGACCAGCTTACTGGAAGTAATCAATCATTCCAATAGAATGAACACTTTGATTTAGATTGTCATTAAGTTTTATGAGATGTTATAGCATACCTTGTCAGTCATTGGATGGGTGACCGAAAAGTGGCATTCCATTTTGGGCGCTTCCGTGGGTCGGATGACACGTTAAATTGTAGGTCCCGGATGTTTGTCTAGTACGGCAGTCGTTAAGTCGTTCAGCCCTAAGGGTGGTTTGAAAACTCTCGACACCAGAGTTGGCCACTCTCATTCGATAAGAACAAGAATAGCATACCTGATGTTACAGATAATTTGACACGTGATTTGTCTGCATAGTTTCAGAATAAAAGGGCTTTTGTCAATGTAGGGTCAAAAGCTAATAAGTATAAAACTTTTGTTAAAAAATAGATAGTCCTACCACCATATCAAAATTACAATGATCGCTAAGTTTATTATGTAATCTATTTAATTTTTGATTATTTATATTTTATTAAAACGGTGCGAACAGTCAAAGTGAAATCAATATTTGCACTTTTGCTTGTATATTGGTACGTTCTGAATTCGATATTTATCAATTTCGAAAGACTCATAGCGACATATTTACGATTTTATCTTCTAATCTTTTCAAGCTCTAAACAGTTGGACGACCAGCAACTGCAGTTTACTTATTAGCAAGAAGACAACTGTAATTTACCTAGACCAGACTCGAAGTGGTTTATTTGAGATCCAACTACGGAAGTTTCCAGTCGATGAAATTGCACGGGTGGCAAGGAACTTAACAACTGCAAGTTCTTGCAAGCGTTTACATCCGCAGTTTACAACTTCAAGTTGGAATCAGTAATGGGAGCTGTTATTTGTGGAGAAATAGGGGGATGGGAGGTAATTGGAGTATTTTGGTTACTTGTAATAAACAACAGAAGCATGTGGTTTTAGGCTATGATCAACAAATTTGTGTAGGTCATCATCATTAATTTTACAACACTTCAAAATATCGCTTACCAAAAAAAAAAACAGTTTACCAAGCAAATGACGCGTTGCGTAAGCTGTTTATCACACGAAATGTATCTTCATAGGTATCAATGTATGCTCACTCACATAAATTCATTGCTTAGTTTAGGCATTGTGGACAGAACTCGTGTCATCAGAGTTTAATATCGTTACTTTATAATATTTTCGAAATTTGATAGTTAAATATTTGATGAAGGAGAATACTCTAAATAAAATCCTCGTGTTATGTGGTTGTGTGCTAAATATATCCCTCATATTCACCCGATAAAGCAATCTACTCCATCTATTCATACGTGTAAAGTACTCTGATAATTCACTTTGATCACGCGGAAGAGGATATTTGCTCTCTGCATGGCGAATTGAGACGCTCACAAACAAATAACGTTACGGTTCGAGCTTATTGAAGGGAGTGAGTTATTTGGTCAGCAGTTTTAGGGATGGAGCAACAAGTGTGCTTTTATCTGTTGACAACAAATATTAATAATGATCCCAAATTTAATATTGAATTTAGGTGGCCACTGCAACGTAACATCAGTTACATAAATAAGCTGGGCTACCAATATAGTAAGATAAATGCTTTAAAATACTTCAGTCATTAGTATGCTTTCGTATTCAGCCATATATTTCATCTGTTGTAATTGTTTACGTAAATGGCTACATAACTAAATTTCAGTATAGGTAAATGACTGGTGTGAAAGAAACTTGCTATACGGTGATAGGTAGGTACTTAATTTGCATTCAGCCGTCTGAACTTTTAATATTTTTTTTACGAAAATGCATATTGATCTAACTTATTGACTTGGCTGACCAAATATCTGCGTAAATATTCACATAATTGTTGCAACCCAAACAATTCACAGCCTTTACTGAGTACGATGCTCAAAATTGACACCATAGATGATCTTATTACGACGTGGGATGGGGAAGTGGACTAGGCAAGCTAATGTGACTGTTTGCAGGTTCTATTTTAGGTTACATTGGACAATAATCTTGCTAAAACCAGTGAAATTGGATAAGAAAATAACGGAAATTTAAATACCTAAACAGTAAGTTAATTAAGATCATAACGAGAATGGTCTCCGATGTATATGTTTCCAATCCTAGGGCCCTCTGATCGAATTCAATTCGATGACAGGCCGACGCTAATGAGTTGTTTTTGCGTGATTAGTATTTGTTTAGTGGTGTCTTCAATGAATCCAACACGATTTTTATTTTAGCCTATGACTACTTTTCCAATGAATCAATTCTGCGGGAGAGTCACAACCCAAGGATTACAAGTAAAGGTTGAGGAAAGTGAATTCTTTTGATAACTGTTTTATTTATTTAAAAAACAAAAGAACAATTTAAAAAGCTGCACATTATTATCTACTAAATAACAACTATTTTATCTAAAATATATACAACCTTACTAATAAGTAACTAAACCATTCTTGTGTTGTCTCATGTTTTGTAGTCATATTGTCTAAGAATAAAAACTTGGTCAATTTTATTTAAGAAACATGTAGAAATAGATATAGATGCATAATGAAAGATTCTACGCATATTCGTCTCGTATCAGCTCAACGAATATCCGTCGGGGCGTGAAAATTGTTAAACTCAGTGATGGAATAGGCTGAATTTCATACAGTACTAGCAAACCTGGCGAACTCCGTTTCGCCCACAGATGGCGCTGTATGTGAAAAATGATTTTCTCTGCTTTCCCGCTTATCTGTCGAAATTTTTCCTGAATTTTCTTTGCTATACACCTCACGGAGCCCGAAACCTTTCCAACGAATGCAAAACCGTGGAAATCGGTTCGTGCGTTCTGGAGTTAGAGCGTCAGGAAGGAAAACCCGACTTATGTTTATATAGTAGATAGAAGTAGCTGTACATGTATTAATTTACTTATGTACCTACATGAATAAATTTGAGCAACTTCGATAAGGCTGCAAAAGGGTTATACTGTTTATACTGTTTATTCATACAAACTTTTTTAGTCACAGAAAACAAACCTCATTTGTTTTTATTTGATCAGAATTTTTGTATTTTTACAAGACGTTTACAATGATAGTTACATGATCGAATACTTTCAACTATTTGTGTCAGGTATTTTAATAGTAGAAAAATTAGGCATGTACTAGTAAGATTTGTATGGCAGATGGTTAAAGCACTTTAGACTTTTCTAAAGATTTTCTTATCATTTTTTTTTATTTAGTACAGTAGTTAGAAGTGGCATGTTTAGTATTTTAATCGACTTAAAAAAGGAGGTTTTAAAATTCTTCTAAATGTTTTTTTATTTCTATCTTATATGTTGTAAAGAAAATATTATTTCAGTAAATTCTATCCACATCTATGTAGTATTGTTATTTACTAAGAATCACGTAGGTACGTACGTAAGTATAACAATTTAGGAAATTACAGAGAAAGGTTCTTGTCTCGCGGGACAAACAAAACCAGAGTTTGTGGTAAAGTGGATCCGAAAAATCATTAGTCCCTTATAATTAAGTTGACATTGTCACGGCAACAATTGAGATAGGAATACGAGGTTTCCTTTATGACACGCTTTGTTATTACATTTCTATTTGGTCGTTTTGTTGTACTAGTAATCGTCATGATTGACCTGGAAGAGATCACTCAAGGTGATAAGGCCGCCCACTTGTACATTTATTTATAGTTTAAGTCCTTTTTAATATTGTAATTTATTTTGGTGTGCAATAAAGATATATTGTATTGTATTGTATTGTATGTTTGTAATGAGATTATTTGATTTTCAGTTTTGTAATGTTTTGCCTGGAAGGTTTTTTTTTATGATAAATGGAATCTAGAAACGAGGAAGTCACTTAAAGGAGCTATATACTTATTTTTCTATGTAAAAACAACAATAAAAGTTGATAATGTCAAGCAATTACAAAAAATTTGTAAAAAAAAAACTTTATGTCTGTCATTAAAATTCTACATATATGTTTAAAATAATACATAGATATAGATATAAATAAATACGGCAAATCAAATACAGTGAAAAGTGGTCCATGCAGTAGGGAAAGAGACACTATGTAAAGAATAGGATACATTATATATTTTTTAGGCATGGTAGGCTTACCACCACTTCACAACGCGCCTGATGTTAAGCAATGGTATGGCCTATGATCTGACTCACTTTCCTAGAAGAAACTCATTATGTGTTGAGGGACCAGCAACAGCGGTTTATAAACCAATTACAAGCTTTCATAACAAACATTCTGCCAAACGTCAAAAATATATATATATAAAACTCAAAGGTGACTGACTGATTGACTGACTGACTGACTGATATAGTGATCTATCAACCCACAGCCCAAACCACTAGACGGATTGGGCTGAAATTTGGAATGAAGGTAGATGTTATGACGTAGGCATACGCTAAGAAAGGATTTTTGGAAATGCCACTTTTAAAGGGGTGAAATAGGGGATGCAAGTTTTACTTATTAATGCAAGCGAAGCCGCGAGCACCCACTAGTACTTAATAAAACTAGTAAAGAAATAAAATAAAAGCGAAAGTGTGTTTGTTGGCTTGTTTCCCGCTACAACAGAACGACGTACATCGTGATTTAGTGAGTGTCTAGGTCTAGGCTACTTTTTGTATCAAAGCAACACTAGCAAAACCGCGGGTATACGCTAGTATAAAAATAAAATATTAAAGGAATGGTCAGTGAATCTTCAGCTCAAAGAGTAAATTAACTCAGCACTCAAATGTTTGATTCGCTCTCATCTCTCTGACCCACTTTACTCACCGCGGAGTTAATTAAATACATTAATTAACCATTTTGTTAATCGACGCGTTTCCACTAAGTTCTTTTTGAGTAAGTGCATTTTTAAATAGTTATTTTGCTTTGCTTCAAACATTGTAACCTTTTCCATAAGCTATGAGTAGGTTAATCAATCTAAGTACATATTATATAAAACTCAAAGGTTTACTAACATAAAGGACTGACATAGTGATCTATCAGCGCACAACCCAACCAAACCACTGGACGGATTGGGGTGAAATTTGGCATGCAGGTAGATGTTACGACGTAGTCATCCGCTAAGAAAGGATTTTTGGAAATGCCATTTTATAGGGATGAAATGGGGATGCAAGTTTTACTTCTTAATGCGAGCTAAGCCCCGAACAACCACTAGTCCCATAATAAATGTGTACCACTAACAACAAAGAGTACAATAAAATAGCAAAACATGTTTTTTATATCAACATGAACAAGATAAAGACATTTTGAAGTTTGTAAACTTTGCCTGAGTTTGAGATACATTAAATAATCTGATACAGTCCCCTGTCAATTTAGTTATGAGTGATAATGATAAAGTAGGCAGCAGTTTAGTATTGGTTTTTCATAACAAAAGCCGTTACTTCTACTCATCGAATGAGTGACCAACTCTGGTGTCAAAATCTTATCAAGGATAGATGTATATATGTATATATACCTACGGATAGGTCCTTAGGGACTCTGACATGGATGGTAATCAATGTTCCACTGATACCAATATTCCAATACAAACTATGTTTTGAATAACACAGCTGCAAGTTATAGTGTAAGTGAACAATCTGATTGTCGTAAACACATATGTACTCAAACTACAATAGCTGATATATGTATAGTCAATACATGCACTTTAAATAATTTTCTATACGTATCGCGTGCAGGAAAGTTTATAAATGAGTTGGACGCGCGTGCGATAACAAGCAACAAATCGCTAACGAGGTGACACCTTTTGATTGCCGCTGGCTCCTGAATGTTTATGTTATCCTGGTACTACGTCCAGCGAAAGTAAGAAAATTTACACTACGTTTGGAGAAATAAGCCAGTTTTAATACTGTAATGTGTGTTAAATGCGTCATTGCTACATGATATGTAAATGTTTTGAAATTGATAAATCATTTAGTCAACAATTCAAGTCACTCGTAAAAACCGAAAACAGGAAGAATTGTTCAATATGATAGTAACTTCTTTGCCTTTTTAGGGTTCCGTACCAAAGAGTAAAACGGGACACTATTACTAAGCCTCCGCTGTCTGTCTGACTGAGACTGTATCTGATAAACCGTGATAGCTAGAAAGCTGTTTTTTTTTTTCAAATGATGTATTAAATGATTTTATTTCCGTTACCGCTTTAACAACAAATACTAAAAATTAAAAAAGAGTATTAAGGGACCCCCGCCCCATACAATAAACGTGTTTCTTTCGTATTTTTTGCTCAATATTTAAAACGGTAACAAGTAGACGCTTCAAATTTTCACCTTTAAAAATAAATAATTAAATAACAATAGATTAAAGGGGGGCTCCTATACAACAAAATTATTACTCGATTCATAAACAGGTAGAAACTAGAATATTTGTAAGTAAATATTTAGAAATATACTAACTATAAATAAATACGTAATCTAATACATGAAAACTCATATAATTAAAATAATCCGTGCATCTAAATGCGGTGCGAGCGCCGCGCCGCGCCACGTTGTGGTGTTGGCGCGAGCGCGTTATTTTATAAACAGAACTAAACTGTAGTATCTTGAAACGTGATTTTCTATTATAGATGATAGTATGGAACCCTTCGTGCGCGAGTCCAACTCGCACTTGGTTGATCTTTCAAAAAGAAATTTAAAATTCGTTTCTTTGTTTTGTGCTTTCAGTAAGGTAGAAAGTTAATCAGAGTTCGAAAATGAGAGAAATTTGTGTTAGAAATTGTTTTTGTATTAAGTCAGATTTCTAAATAAAATATTTACCAAGAATGGCAAAGATTTGATTTAAAAAAGGCTGTTGAATATTAACAGTGAGTTAAAGGAAAAACATATCAATTTCATAAATAAAGAACGTCTATAAAACTTGAAGAATAAAACACGTGTATCATGAGATCGGTAAGTACTTACTCACATTTAATAGGCACTTTACTTTATCCAGCGACCTTCTACCCGGAGAGGAAAACTTACCTTTATTTCAAAACACATTTTTAATGGCTTTTCATCAGTATTATATCTGCTTGAATAAAAACAATAAAAAATCCTACAGAAATATAAAATCGTAAGAAAATAACGAATTCTAGAATCGTTTTCAAACTCGCTATCTTTGACATGGTAGAATAAACAAATTAAATATAGAAAAACGTTATTAAACACACAGACGCAAACAAAAATTTACAGCAAAGAATTTAAATCGATAATACAAGTACCTGAATACAAATATAATGCCCTAATACAGCCGCTACTCAGCATAATGCTGGCAGCACGGAGGAACCAGCGAAGTCAAATCTGTTTATGGCTAACCGTGACGTCACACACCAGTAGTACCTACGTATATGTATCTTTTGTACATACAATAACAAAAATTAACTTGATAACGCTTTAAAAAATACCAAAAACCTCTCGTTCATGCTATTTAAATGTCAAAAAAACAAACGTGGCGTTAAAAGTTAAAAGAATAATCTTAATCCGGCCTCAAAATGAACAAATTTCATTTCCAGGAGTCGGTTTTTCAATTAACACACGTGTTGGATTGTGGTGAAAAGTTTGAATAAAGTTGAATGGAGCTTGATGACAGCCTTTTAGAAGGACTGGCGTGTGTGTGTGTGTTTATATATGTATGTTGTGTGTTTTGTGCGATCAAAATGGCTGAACAACATATTCAGGGCTTTTAGAAAAAAGAATGAATCGTTCTTTTATATCCCTTTTAACTACCTGTGGTTACTTATTGGATTAATTTATGTTTTTTTCTAAATGTCATAAATATAGGATACTTTTGTAATGTTGATTATTTACATGAAATATCCTTGTCCTTGTAACAAATATCAGGCATTGTTGACTAAAACCTCCCATGACTGTATTCAGATGGTACCTAATCACATAATTATGATAACAATCTTTTATCTACACTAATGTTGTAACATTCTACTTATGTTTCCAATACTTGACTTATAATTACTACTGTTATAGCGCAGACAACAAAACACTCAATTTAAGCAATTTCACATGGTGGTATAATATCCACATCGATATCGTAATAGCTCATTATAACATCGATAAAACGCGACCAACCTGATTGCAGGGCCAAAATCAGGTTGGTCGCGTTTTAATCAATAAAACGCGACCAACCTGATTGGCGCGCAGCTGCGCTCTCATTGGTTAGATTTTAATGGCGGCAAAATCACTGTGACAATACACGTACGCGTGAATTTAATTTAATAAATTAAAAGTTAAAATGTTACAACATTAGTGAAGACAAAGTAGTGTATGCAACTGCATATAACTCGCTGCGCTCGTTTCATAATAGTAACGAGTGTTTCACTCACACTCGTGAGTATGTAGTATAGTAGTTATGAGTGTTAAACTCACACTCGTGTTTTACTTAATACCCTTCATTATATGACAGTTGCATAAACTACTATTACAATACCTAGTAAGTTCACGAAAAGTGAAAAGATATCTCACACTACAATCGTATTTTTAACTCTGTTATTTTACTAAAATATAACTCAATATCACATATTTTACCTGTTCGTTAAAAAGGGCCAGTCTTCTATCTAATTATCTCGGTTTCCAGTTTACACGTTTTTCTCAAAAAGGAAAACAAAATTTTCCGGCCTCATTACCAAATATCGTAAAAACCACAGATATATTATATTTGAAAGCCATTTCTTTGTACCGCCTCAGCGGTATTTGCTGTCATAGTTGATTAGATTTTAATTTATAATTAGTGATTTTAATTTAATTTATAATTAGTATTTGACTGGCCTGTTAGCTTAGTTGGTAGTGGCTCTGCCTTCTAATCTAGGGGTTGCGGGTTCGATTCCCGCCTGACACAAGTATTAATGCATATTAAAAATGTATAATTTCTTGTGTTGAGTCTGGTTGTTTGTATGTATAATAAGTATGTATTTACAAAAGAAAAGTATATAAGTATTATATCCGTTATCTAGTACCCACGACACAAGCGTTTGCTTAGTGTGGGGCTAGATAGCGCTGTGTGCATAGTCCCGAAATATTTATTATTTATTATTTTATTTAATCATCCAGCGTGGTAATGCGGCCAGTATGCTGGGCACGCTGCCCTCTGGTAGTGGGCTGGAGCACTTAGATTATCTTAAGGCTTTTCTAAAGATTTTCTAAGTGCCCCTTTTTGTAGTAGTTAGAAGTAGTATGTTTAGTTTTTCTTCCCTTGTTTTTATATTTTATTAATGTAATTTAAACTTTTTAACTTCATGGAAAAGATCCAGGCGTCCAATCCTTTGAAGTTTTATTTATTAAGAGAAAATTTATACATTATTCGGAGCTATTTCAATAAAAATTATATTGTGTTATTATGACAACATCAGCACATTATTATGAGTAAAATACATTTTTTAAGGTTACCAAAACTTCTTTTAGCAACCAAATGAAATTTAGAACTTAATGACGCTTGCATTATCACTAGATAAGTACATTATTTTCACTTACTATATTAAACTTAAGAATATTATATTAAGCTTAGCTTTACCACAAAACTCTAAGATGAATCCGTATAACTATATTAATTTCAAGTACTAAGCATTTGTGGCCCAGACGCTTGTGGTTTTTATAATAACTTTATTTATTAAAATGATAAAAGTCGAGTCTTCTTCGTTTTCTTGTCTTACTTCAATTAAGTTCAAATAAATGACTTAAAAAGTTATAATTTCGTATTTATTTAAATAATAAGTGTAAGCATTTATTTTTATAAATTGTATGTATAACGTTATGAACTTTAGTGATGTAAAATATAATTAATTTATCATCTGCCTCGATTTCACTGAAATCACACCGAAAAACCATTAAATAACGAGTAATCAAAAAAGGGTACTAAATTCATTTAAATGAGAATTGACGCAAATCCCCATTTGTACAGCTTAAGACTGAAACATCCTATAATTTACTGTCGGACAGAACAAAGGGCTGCAAACCATAAAATAGCCAAATCATTTAATGGTGAACCAAAAACGGGACAGGGTAGTTAAACGGTAAAGGGCCATAAATGGAAATCATTGAATCGGTAAGCGACACGTTATTTTTGAGCCGTAGAATGGTATTTTTTTAAGTGGTACATGGTCAGCAAACTAGATGACGCAAAATATCACAATTAAAAGTAAAAATGTATGCTACTTATAATATACAAACTAATGTTTTGTAGGTTGTTCTGTAAAGCTTACCTATAATTTCACTTCGGAACTATTCCCTAAGTGTGAAGTACATTGGAAGTTCTGTAAATATAATATCTAATAAACAATGACTATGACTAATATCAGTAGGTATCATTGATTTTCTGAGAATTGACACTTTTACGACAGTAAATATATATATGTATGACATTCGTACAAAATGAGGTCAAATACTTGATGATCGTTTGATTGCTGTCCAATCATTGAGATAACTGATCAACTAATTACATATCGCCTTAAATTTAAGGGTTCTGTCAATTTTCCGCCGCTGTGTAACAGTCCTATTCGTCAATTTGTTGAGAAGATCATTACAAACCAATTTTAGGGATGACTATTGACCAATATCGGTAATCGATGAAATGAAACAGAGTTTTAAGTCACTAAGTAGATTAAGCAATCTTTTTGCTGCAATCAATTGAATTGATAAATAAATTTGTAGAGAGTCGGCGTATTACATTAGTGAGTCAATATACACATAGGTACTAATGTTATTTGAGATATTAATATTTTAGAGTAATTCCACTGAATACAAAAGTACATGTAACTCCAAGTGAAATACACGTACTATCAGATTTAGTTTGATTAATTGATTTTTCTTTTTAGATAAAGCATTTATAAACGTTTATTTTATTGTGAGAGTGAAATATGCCAAAAACTGGTATAGGAGTCAGTTTGGAACTGGCTATGAAGGAAGGGAAGAAAATCATTTTGTCAGGTATGGTTTTGAAACATGCATTTAACCACTAAAACCCCATAACTGGCAATTTAAGGGCATTTTCGTGTTCCATTTACTTACTGGATCGTGAGTAAGTACCCCTTAACAATAAAACTAATAAGAAAAGGGACCATGTTGATGAAGGATTTTTTATTTCATTGGACTTGCGCTAATAAACGTCAGTCTTTTATCGGCTGTTGGTCGGTACAGAAAAGCTAATACGCTGGCGGGAAAATGTGTGTCAATTTAGTTATTTGAAATTATGTAATGGTTGTATTTTGCTATTAATATGATTTTTGCATAAGATATACAATTATGTACTGATAAATGCGTCAGTTGTTTTACAATGATATTAAAAAAAACTCAGTATAATGCAGGAAAAAAATAGAAATATGTAAACACGAAAAAATCGACTTAGTTGAAAATCGAAATGGGTCCATGATTATATTTTTAATTGTGTGTATATACTTACATATTTTATAAATTAATGTCAAAGCAAACAAAAATTGCATCAACACGGGATATAAACAAACCCACACGAAAAGAGATAAGATAGGGCTGTAAAATAGAAACTAAATCCCGTTGCATGATGGATAGTGGTATTTATCACTGGCTTGTAAAATTATGAAGCTGCGGTGACAACTAGGGCAAAATAATATTTTTTGGGTAAAAATAAAATGTTTTTATATCTTCGGGTCGTATTAATCATTTCTAAGGGTCGTAACTCCGCCGTAGAAGTTTTTTTTTTGTTATGTTGTCATCGAATAGGCAAGGCAGTGATAAAAGACAATATTTTAATATTCACAGAAGATAATACCGAACAAAAATAAGTCATCCGCAGTTTTTACTGTATTTTGTACACCTTCTGAAACATATGAAGAACGATATATGACGACATAGAAAAACATTTGAAAGTAAATAACATTTAGACAAATATTGTATGAGTAGTACGTAACAATTGATCAAACAAAATTGAAATAAACAAAAAAAAATTGAATACATGTATATATAAAAAAATAACTAGTTAAATTAACTAAAATATGCATATTGTAATATGTAGGTTAAGTTTAAAAATTAATAAAAAAATAAAGATATATTTTTCTGTATGTTTTTAATTGTTCTGTATATTTCTATTAATATATTTATTCTACTTTTCAAATTAATTCTACTCCGTCCATGTCATCCCAGCTTATGGCAGCGTATTCACGGGCGGGTAACTCGCGCGATTTTAACGCTCCGTAGGTTTTAGTGAATGGCTGAACGGCTCAATGGCCTCAGTAAACAAGCCTGTTAACGCGACATGAATGCAAGCCTTTAATTTGTTACCCGGGACGTAATTAGGTTTTTACGGCCATTGTTGGAGTGTTTTTGACTTACTTTCTGTAAATAAATGTTGTGAAAAAAAAATTGACCGTGTGAGAGGACATACTACACATAATAATTATGCTCTAAGAGTTTAAATTTAAATAAGATTAACTTACGAAAAAAAAATGTTTAAATATTTAATAGTTCGTATTTTTAGTACGAATGAAATTTCACTATTTTATATTGTATTCGATCACATTGGGGGTAAACAATTGCTATTGCGAAACAAGCAAAAATAATCTAAATCCTAACTGTCTTTTTAATCCCCTAACTCCATATCGATGGGCTCAATAAGTACCTACTTATTGATAAATTGAAATAAGTCAATAAATCTTTTCCAATAATTAATTACAGCGGGTCAGCCGTCAGACTCAGTATTATACAAGTAGTACTTATTAAAATTCAACATTTATGAAACTCAATATGCGATGAAAATAAAACAACAACGAAAGCACCTGACTTCCCGAACAAACTTTCACCACAAAATTTGTAAAATCAGAGTTTGGTTTCCATAGAAATTTCCGGTTTAATTTTCACAAAATTCCGGTTCAATTTTCTCAAAATACCGATTAAATTACACAAATTTTCGGTTACATTTCACAAACTTTATGTTAAATTTCACCTTAAAGTTTCACATGCACGGTTCAACTTTAAACAGAATTTAAACGCGAGAAGTTGTCGCGTGTGTTTTGCCGTGAACCGTGGAAATAGACACGTCACGACCGCTTGAGATCCGTCTCTCGACTGACGGCTGAATCCAGAATCCCGTTGGATCCGGGAAAATGGTGATACCAGTGTGTGGAGTGATTATAGCTAAATTGCTGGAAATTTATATATATGAGCTACGTTATGAACAGCTTTATAATTTCTTGTTAACCTTACTTTTTATTTAGAAGTTCCAAAATAAAAAAATAACATTGTAATATTACTATTGTTGTGATTCAAATAGTTTGAAATAAATATTATATTCTTTTGTAATGTATAACACTAAGTAAATATAAACTATTTATTCAATATATGATCTAATAAGAAATTATCTAATATTTACGTACACTCACGTACACGCTTTTATGTAGCTTCTTGTTCATCTCTGTCATTCTCTGTTGCTATAACTTTGATTAACAATTAAAAATCTAATAGCTAAAAATGGCTAAAACTAGCTATAGCTTTCCACTCCTGGCAACTCGAACCAGACCCAGCCCCGAGTCTTTACCTCGCCGTTTCTCTGGATACGGCATTGAACCATCCTTTGTTAGAACACAAATTGGATGCGATAAGTGTGCATATATCGCTATATAGGTCTACAGATATAATATGTATACGTACATATAGGTAGTTTGTGTATAGATATATTATGTATACGTACATAGGTACATAATGAAAAGGAATACTTGCGCTTTGCATCAAGTAAGTACTTTTGTATTTTTTTTGTATGATATTTTCTATTGAGTGTTTCGTGTCTCAATATTAATATTCTTGTATGGTTATTCTTTTTCTTTATTTTGTTATTTGTTCAATAATGAATGTTAAAATCTGTGAGGAAAAAGTTAAATTATGCAAGTTAATGAAATAACTCTCATCTAAATTGTATTGTAAATATGGGGCTAAAACATCTGGCTATTACCAAGCTACTGGCAACCCCAACCCCTTGTTACCTCGATTTCTCTGGATACGGCATTGAGCTAGGTTTACGGCGCAAATTGGATGCGGTTTGTAGAAACGTCGCAGTAGCTACTTTACAACGCGGAGAAATGTATAGCAACATTACAATATATTTTAATTATATTGAAATGTTGTATTGTCTGGCTTATAGAAATAAATTAATGGAAACCAAGTCGTAATTATTGATTTACTTATTAAATGAATTTTGTGTTCTGAGTATTTCCTATTTTGTATTTTTTATATTCAATTTTAATTTTGAATTTGTTTATGTTGGATTTTAATGATAGTATTTGATGCAATTGAGGGTAGTTGTGTATCGCAAGAGCCGACTGGACGTCTGCGCGTCGCAGACCCGGCGAGTAGCTAAGATCGCGCCGTGCGCGGTGGTTGTGTCCGTGACACACCAGCACTTCACCGAGTTGCAAAGATCGCGCCGTGCGCGTTAGATGTGTCCGTGACACACCAGCACTTCACCAAGTTGCCAAGGTCGCGCCGTGCGCGTCGGTTGTGTCCGTGACACCCCAGCACTTCCAGAGTCCGTGACTCTGGAACAGAACTAAAGGAATTCGTATAGAAGAGGAGCAGCGGTGCAAGTGCGGAAGTTTTATCCTATCGACGTCGATTAGTTTAATTCGATAACTTTATCTATATTTTGCAAGTGCCGAAGTATGTTTAGAGGTAGATAAATTGATCGATAAGCCTCGGTAAGCTTTAGTACAGATAATAAAAAAAGATTGGAGTCGTTCACTCTGGTAAATTAATACTTCAAAATGATTTGATAAGTCAATGTCAAAAACACGAAATTGCTTATATCAATGTCAAATATTTTCCACTACACTGGCAACATTACGGCAATACCGCAGAAGCCATTTAGATAGTTGGAATTTGAACAAGTTTTCTCAAATTCTTCTCTTATAATTCTTTCACGATCTTTAGACAGAGTTTATCAGTATAAAAAGACGGAACCTCCGAGGTAAGTAAAATACAACTAAACTATTATTATTATCTTCTTCCTCCTCTAGCGCCAACGCAATCACAAAATCCATTATTTATTAAATGAGTAAACAGCAAGAATGTTTAATATCTAAGAAAACCAAACATTGTAGTTATCGAGGCCTATCGTCGTCAATTTGAAACCTGATAAAATTAACCGATTTAAACAACTTCAAATGTTAGTGTATCGATTTCATTCGGTCTTTGACGGTAAATTTATCATAGTTACCGAACCATAGACAAGGTGTAGATAAGAGACGACAGCGTCGATAATATTCGTCAAAATCGAGTATTACCGAATTAAACGACACGATAAAACTTCCGCACTTGCACTGCAGGTGCAGCACCATTCGTCTGTCGCGCATCACGGAGGCTATCCCCGGAGAAGCAGCGTCGTGGATGAAAGGTTGGTGAATGCTTTTTATGATTGCCCTCTTTGCATCAATTCTGTTACGTCAAAATCAACCCCATACAGTCCACTTAGTATCGAACAGTTTATTTTGATAAAAGTGCGCAGTGTACACACTATATTTACTTGCAATCTTTTCTTGGTAGTCTATTCTTTAAGGAATTAGTTAACTATCACTTTCTGGGTTATATTTATAAACAACTAGCGGACCCGACAGACTTCGTCCTGTCTGTTGACTCTTTTACTCTTTAGTTAGTTAGAAAACGTTTGTATGGGAAAAAGAAAAGGGCGGTTTTTAGGGATTTTCCGGCATTTTTTCGATTTTTTCTCGCCGTAAAAACCATCCTTGAACTTCAACGAATATGAAAAAAAAAGAATTGGCCAAATCGGTCCAGGCGTTGTTGAGTTATGCGCTTACCAAAACATTTTGCGATTCATTTTTATATATAAGATGATTTCATTCAAGTAGTTGTGCATTTTTTTACTTAAGTAGTAAATACATGTATTATGTAAGTCATTTATAGATATAGGAAATAAATAGCGGAGCCTTTTTATTACAAACAAATAATTAAAAACACGACTACACGCTTAAATTTTACCTCGGTATATTCAGGTATTTTTCTTTTTATATTTAAGGTTCACATGTATAATATAACTGATTAGTCTCATGTGTAATTAATTATTTAAGTAGATACCTTTCTAGAAATAGGATAGAATCATGGATCCTTCCAAGAATTTTAATCAACGACCCACTATATTTATAGCAATTTCTTATGTATTAAAAACATATATATTTAAGATAATTTGTAACATATACAGTAACTTATTCCCACAAATTCACCGTACATTTCCGTAACAATAAAATAAGGAAACCCTTTTCCTTTATTAGTTCAGCACTCTCATGTTTGACAACACCGGCGGGGAATTGAATTAATATTTCCTTGTATACAAGGTTTCTTTAGGTTTTTTCAGATTGAGGTAAAAATATAGTGAACTTAAGTAGTACGAGTATATTTTACGTATGTACATCAAAATGCCTTTTTATGAAAAACTTTCTGAATTTTGCTGCTACAAGAAATTAAACTTCACTCGTTTCCTTCTCATAAAAAACCAGATAGTTATTTTTTTATCGTAACACACATTTATAAAAAAGTACATAATTAAAAAACTTACATAATTACTGGCGGCCTTTTCTCTAGAAACAATATCGTGGTAGTTATCCAATCAAATTAATTTCAAATGTTTAAAATATGTAGGTATATATGTACATAGGTCTTATTTTATACTCCACATCTCACAACTATGTACTAGCTCTGTACACCAATCACCTTGACTGTAGAACAACGGGCTAGTAATGCTGTATTACACGGTATTTGGCATGTTAGGCTGAATTACACGTTTGTACATACGTTGTATTGTATTACATTTCAATACGACATACGAAGTGGTGAAGATAAGAAGTAAGAGAGGGCATGTTTGATCCCTAAACTTTTTTTATTTTTTTTTGAACTTTTGATCTTTTTTTTTTCGTTTAATATCTTAAACACCTCGTCCTACTCACTTAATTTGAAAATTATATCCCTGCCAGATTGGTTGCCTGGAAGAGATCGCTCTTAGCGATAAGGCCGCCAATTAAGACGCTAATTTTAATTTCTATGTTTTTTTTGTTTTTTTATATGTGTTGTTTTAATAAAGAATTTATCTATCTATGTTTTGTGATGAGAATTGAAACCTCTTACAAAACACGTATCATCATCATCATTACTGACCAAGTTGTATCTAAAGAGATAATATCTCCGAGAATGTAGCGTTAAGTACTACGTTGCATTACATACTCATATATATAGGTAACTAGCGGACCTGACAGACTTCGTCCTGTCTGTTGACTTTTTTTTTTACATGAGATAGGCACACGCTTGACTACAACTTGCCTGATGTTAAGCAACGTTATAATCTACCATCTAGCGCGCTTGCCTAGAAGAAACCGGTTTACTCTCGACTTGAAGACCGACAAATTATAGTTCAAGGGGAATAGAGGTTCGGGCAAGGAGTTCCACAGTTTGACTCTTTTAGTCAGTTAGAAAACGTTTGAAAGGGAAAAAGAAAAGGGCGGTTTTTAGGGATTTCCTGGCATTTTATCGATTTTTTCTTGCCGTAAAAACCATCCTTGAACTTCAACAAATATTTAAAAAAAAGAATTGGCCAAAACGGTCCAGGCGTTGTTGAGTTATGCGCTTACCAACACATTTTGCGATTCATTTTTATATATAAGAGAAGAAGATACACTAGTCGATACGTTAACTGCAGATGCATTCACATTATACCACTGATTATACACACAAATTATTTCGGTAATATTTCATTATGTATAGTACAAAAAATTGCTTAATTTTACAATACTAGCCAAAAATTAGGATGCATTTGTTAAGGGTGTCAGCGCAATGGTTTAATCATAAGGATCCATCTTATTCGTGGTTTTTATATATTTGAACTAGTGGGTGCTCGCGGCTTCGCTCGCATTTAGAAGTAAAACTTGCATCCCCTATTTCACCCCTTTAAAAGTGGCATTTCCAAAAATCCTTTCTTAGAGGATGCCTACGTCATAACACCTACCTTCATTCTAAATTTCAGCCCAATCCGTCCAGTGATTTGGGCTGTACGTTGATCACTATATCAGTCAGTCAGTCAGTCACCTTTGAGTTATATATAGATTATGAAATAATTGAAAAATTATTTCTTAAAAATAAATCAATGATGTGGAGAGTAACGACCCTCAGTAATAAGAACGACTCAAGGAGGAGGTAGTCGCCACATTTCAAACTCAACTAAAAACTCGCAACTTCCTTACTTTAGCCTACTTTGTTATCTGCTCATTTTCCTGTGTCAGTTAGTTACTGGAGTTTATTTATATTTATGAACAAATTTCGCTCTCATCATAAACTTAGCCTTTGTGATAAAGACTCTTACTCTTTGTGTGTTATTAGAAACTTTAGAAAAGTTCTTGGAAAAATATAGGTGCATAGCAAATCAACGATGGAAAATTTTCGTGACTTCCCCGGCGCACAACTGCTCCGCACAACTGGTTGTGCCGATGGGAATTTTAATTCCCTTCGGCACAACTGATTTCCCTTAGGCACAACTAGTTCCCAACGGCACAACTACGATACCAACTGGTTGTGTCGAGGGGAAATTAGTAATTACTCTGATTTCAAAGCTTCAATTGATTTTTAACCGACTTCATTTATGATTAAGTAAAAATTTCATATCTAAAGTGCCTAAGTCATTAATGAGCGACATTTTAATCGAAGGTGGTTTATTCTAACTTGAAAAGAACGAGCTTAGATATAAAATGCCCAAAAAATGAGAGAGAGAGAGAGAGAGAGAGAGAGAGAGAGAGATTGTTATGCAGCTTCAAGCTTCATCAAATTCCTACACAACTTCCCCAACCAATTAGACTTATTAAAAAATCTGCAACGAATTGTCGTACTTACTCATATTTATGGATAAAATCAGTATTAACGTCGTTAGAAGTTTGGAAACTCCAAAAAAATTATCTTGTAATTTCTTGGAAATATTTTTAACATAACAAGAACATTTTAGCCGGAGTAAGAGAGAATGTAAAGAAAATGTTATTTTCTGCGTCGAATCTTGTATCGTCTGATAAGGACCCGAGGACAACAGACTTGATGAATATGTAGTGTAGTGATGTACCTATATGTAATTTATATACTGGTGGGACGTTAAATCAATACTGAGTTATTGTTGAATACATTATTTTGGTGAAAAAGCAAGAAAGAAAGAAAGAAAGAAAATATATTTATTGATAAAGATAAAGATAAAGATAAAGAATCTTTATTGATAATGTAAAGTTGTAACATAGGTATAAGTACTAATATCATAGAATATGCTACACAAATTACAATATCTCGTCAAATTGAATTTATAACATTTAGTTTTAATAAAATTTTAGAAGTTACAATGTCAAGTTTTATTAATAACATAATGATTTTTTTTGTTAGGTATTAAAAACATGTCAAACATAATAATAGGTATGTAATCATACAATATGTCAACTTAAATAAATCTTGGTACTGTCACTTTAGCTGTATTGAGACACACACAAAACTTTAACCTATTTACTTACTAAACTTACATGCTAAGAATGTGATGTCCCAATACAGCCGCAACTCAGCCTAATGCTGATGGCACGCGGCCACCAGCGCTGATATTCTGTTGCGGCTGGCGGTGACGTCACACACACCAAGTGAACATAAAAACTAAATACATACTATAGCTAAACTAAGGCACAAGTACAGAAAGAAAAACAACTACAAAAAATATATATGTATATGAAACCATTTTGATAGATTTACACCATAAAGCTTCATTCTCTATTGGATCGTTAATACGAGTATTAACGTTTTTTTACACACACTCGTAAACCGATTTAGATTTTTTTAACGTGTTTAAAATAAAAGTGGGTGGTGTTTGTTACCGTTACGCTGAAACCACAAAACTAATTTAAAAGAAATGTAAGCAAGTGGGGTGGATTACAGATACTTTTTATCCTGGCATAACGCCGGTTCGCACGTAGGGTGCTGCTAGTGTATCTTAAAATTTAAAAAATAAATAAGTAAAAAAATGAATTATTTAATGATATCTCATAAACCTGTACTATAGTTCTCAGACACCGTAGTTAGGGCTAAAACCCACTGGGTCGAGTAAAAAGGTATTGATTCTATTGTTCTCACACGGATGATGTGTGTCCTTTTCTTTGTTTTATAAATAACTGTCTGTCTTGGTAACAAGAAGATAGAAGTGATAAATATTTATAAAGACAAACATTTTATAAAAGTACCAAATAACACTTTAAAGTTGGCAAAGTTGTGCCAGGTCTGATTTTCCATCTTTAGAAGACATATTTAACCTGCATTTGTTGGGCTACGGGTGCTAAATACTTTTTTGTACTAATTATAAATGTATTACCATAAGATAATCTAAAGGCAATTTTTTGTCATAGATATACATATCATCTAGCCATTTCTTCAGTGGCTTCAAGATTTTTTATAATTTAATCATCTTTCCAAAAAAACCTCTTGCTAAAAGAGTAATATTATCGCTTTTAAAACGTGTAGCTTTTTAACACACATGTATACATAATCCCCTCACATAAACATTGTCTGTTTCGTAACCTTTAAGGCTTTCGAGGTCTTGTATCTTCAGGAGTGAAAATCTGAGATGTCTGTAACATTTACCATTTAATTCAGCAGAATCCCGCTCAAGGGGCTAGAAATCGAAGTTGATTACAGACAGTGACATCACACCCTAATAAACTCCAAATTATTGCGAAAAATTCTTGTACGAATATGTCAAGAATTTGATATGATTGGTCAGATGTTTATGACGCATCGCATCTGCATGCTGATTGGTTTGTCGCCATAGAAGTGTGTCAGGGAGGATACTGAATGGATTTTTTATTTTTTTTAGCTTGTACGGGTTTGAACTTGGCCATACTTTGCCTGATTGCAAGCAAAGGCTATGTATGGCCTAAGATGGAGCGTGATTACCCGATAAGAACCGATTCACTCTCGCTTGAAGATCGCTGGATTATAGTTCGTGGGGAACAGGGAGTCAGGCAGGGAGTTGGGAGAGGACCACAACCTTGCGGTACGAACAATAAAGGTTGAAGCGTACCGTTTCGTGCGGGTCTTAGGAACTTCCACCATGAACCGGTGTGGTCCTGCTGTATCTCTGCTCGTCCGGTGATAGAAGGGCGCGGGCGGAATTAGTTCGTGCAATTCCGCGGCACACTCTCCGAAATGCAACCGATAGAAAACCGACAAACTGGCAACTTTGCAACGGTGTTCAAGACTTTGAAGCTTCGCTCGGCACAGTTTATTATTACCTTAAATCTTAAATTAAAAACAGCAGGGCGTTACAGAGACGTTTTGATGACCGTTTCCGGAGAAATTATAATAATTTTACTGTCAGTGAAACTAGGTGCTTTCAAAAAAAATATGCGAAATTTAACAAGTGTTTACTTACATTTACTTAATAATATAGAAATGTCTATATTTTAACACTTGCCACTTTTTTTTTCCGTCTCACAGCGCACTGTAACGAGATCGTCGGAGTTTTGAAATTCAAAATTAAATTACCTACTGCTTGTAAAACAGTCAAGTGTAATACAAGGCTAAAATGAAAAACACATCTTTAAATGAAATAAATATAGCAAGTAAGTTGTATATTGCTTACATAGCCTATGAATACAGGTAAAGTCGAGGCTTCAATAAACAGTAATCAGAGAGGATAAGGTTTTGGCAAACTCTCCAACAAATTGGGTGGTGTCGGGTTCTGCTTCGATTTTATTTTGTGACATTTCATGTTTGTGTTATTTGCTCAAAGTGCTCGGAAGACTGAAAATAAAGGACAGAGCAATTTGTGTAATGATAGTTTATGGCTGTGTGTGCGTATGTATACGTATATAGTTGTTGAAACGTTTTTTTATGTGCGCTAGGTTTGCGTTTGACTACAGCCTGCCTAAAGCATTGTTGTAGCACGCTTACCTACAAAATTACTATTAACTCTAGATTTGAAGACACCTGGATTAGGTATAGTTCGCAGGAAACACAGCTTCCCACTTCACGTACCAACTAGCTTTTTAGTTTTTTTAATAACTGCAATTTATTTATATTTTGATTGCTAACCTAAACGTCAAATGATATTCGCAGTCCCAGCTGATTGTTTTTGCACACAATGTCAGAAATGTTTCCCCTTAGACAAGATCCGTATTTTAGTGAGCGTATTGTCGCTCGCTTATAGAATAGAAAGAGCAATGTATGGGATTGACATCGCGACGATTGACATGCTACGTCACTCCCATACATTGGTATTTCTATTCCTTAGGCGAGCACCAGTACGCTCACTAAACTACGGCTCTTGTCTAAGGGGGGTCACCAGGGTCGGATAGATTCAGACAGTATTTACTGTGTCAGAATGTCTCAACTGAAATGCAATACATAGACATACGACTTTGTTATCTTCTTATTTTCTATGTCAACATAAAATATAACTTTAACTTTATTGGAAAATGAGCGAAAATAATCACGACCGGCAAGATTAGAACCTGCGTATTCTGCTACTCTCAGAACGCCTTAACCGCTAGGTTCTATGTAACGTTTTCACGCAAAGCTTTAACAAATTCTTTAGATTTGCATGTGTTCAGATGAATTCTTTATTAAAAAGGTTGACCTAAATTCAACATTCCACATGAACTATAAAATCAGTTTCCAATATATAATACCTATTAAGCAAAAGTCGGTCAGTTGCCACCTAACACGTTAATGAGGGGTTAGTTGATCATGCAAGACCGATTTAGAAAAGACACCTAACTAGTTGTTCTCTTTGAATGTCGTTTATTTAATCTACTAGCGATTGAAATACATAAATGAAAATGAAAATATTTAAATAGATGAAGAATTATAATTAAATTGAATCATTGAATAGCAATAAGAAGTGTTTTTTGACTTGTCCAGAGAAGTATAATTTTGATAAGGCTAAAACACATGTGTTTAAAAGTTTGTAAAATAGATAGGGTACACGACAAATCTATACTAATATTATAAAGCTGAAGAGTTTGTTTGTTTGTTTGAACGCGCTAATCTCAGGAACTACTGGTGCTAATTGAAAAATTCTTTTGTGTTGGATAGACCATTTATCGAGGAAGGCTTTAGGCTATATAACATCACGCTGCAAGTTATAGGAGCGAAGAAACAATAGAAAATGTGGATAAAACGGGGGAAAATGTTCATCTTTGAGGGCTTCCGTTGCGTACGCAGCGAAAACGGTTCAAGTTATCAAAAAAATGTGAATGAAAGAATTATTTCTCTTGAAATGATCTAACAAAATGTCCGCAACAGTATATGTCTTCTTCTTCATCTTTTAAGGTTAACTCACTAGAACCGTCTTTATGGCAATAACTATTCCACGCGGACGAAGTCGCGCGCACCAGCTAGTGTTTAGATAAAAAAGGCGATGATCTAACACTTGTACTATCAGTGTGACAATATAAGATACTAGGTCGAGACGAATAGTCAAGATTAGCTTAAGTCAATAATCAACAGTTTTTGTTTTCTATGTTACGATTCCGCTGTGTAAGTAATTTGTACATATTGCGATGGCGATGAAATGTTTTAAAGTCAGGTGTAGTAGGTACATCAATACAAAAAAGTAGCAAAAACAATTTACCGTTTGTGTAATACTTTACTGCCCCCACTTTAAAAACTTTTGTATTAGTCTAGCCTAGGCTGCAGCAATGCTTAACATCAGCCAGGCTGTAGTCAAACGTAAACCTATCCCACGTAAAAAAAGTCACAAAAAAGTTTATTAAGTATATACTTATTTTGAAGAACGTGAAGTGTAAATCAGTTCACTATACTCCATAAATAAGCCGTTTATTCTATACTAAGTCGTTCTAGTATGGTCAGTCAATCATGCGAGACAAATGCAGGCTATTCAGGGGGTGCGCTGAAGGGAAGTGTATTGTCTCTCTTGTACAGGCCTTATTAAAATATGTTTAGATAGTATAGGTATTGGTAATAATAGAAGTATATGAAAGATTATATTTTAGTAAACTTAATCCGTCTTATTACAAAACGCGGTTTAAATATAAGTCCAGGACTTTGAAAATAAAAAATGGGTTCTTGTTGTACAAACATCACATCAACAAAAAATTGAAACTTTGATTTAACATTGGTACATTTTGACAATTTGATAATTATGACAGCAGACAGAAAATCTTCGAAAAACTAAAACGGACTTGGCCTAGACTTATATTTAAACCACGTTTTGTAATAAGGCCCATTAAGTATATCATTCTTATTCTTAATTAAAAAGGTTTTAGTAGAATAATAAAGATTTATACAGAATTATTTCTATAGAGTTTGCAAAAATTAAGAATTTTATTCTTAATTAACATAGCTTTAATAGGCGTTGAAGATCTTTCCATCCCAGAAATAAAATAGTCCTTTTTTATGTATGTGTTTATTGATATATAATATTTTTTTATCTGTAACATATTACCAAAAACGTAAGGCTTCATTATTGATTTCACTCTTTAATATTACGTCAATGAGATAAATCTTCACGATGAAGTTTAAATACCTACAGTACCTTTATGACTCTCGTCCCTTAAAGTCTAATCTCAGATTTCAGTAGGTATACTTTAAAGATCCCACTAAGATAAACTTTGATATTCTATTTACATAAGCCAATTTAAATAAAATATCGATAAAATATCAACGTTCAACTCAGACTCATCAATTATGTTTAAAAGCATTTCAGAGATGGTAACGATAAACTTTTCTAATTACTCCCGAGTTTTCAGACTGAAATTTGATAATCTGTAGATACGTGGGAGAGTATTGGATAAGCTATTTGGTGTTTTATTCAGTTTTTTTTTAATCCATTAGATAAAAGTTAATGTAGTCTTTGAAACGCCCACGAGGGGTTGGAATTTCGGTTGAGTCTAGGCAAATTTACTTAGTTTTATATAACTCCTAAATAATGTTAAAATATTAGACGTGTTTTTTTCATAAAGTAGTAGGTATATAGTATTTTATAACTTGTTATTTTTTACCAGAAGTATTTAAGTAGTCTATTACCTAGGTGATTTGCCTTAAAAGACTCAAATATGCTAAGTAAACTGAACAACAGGGTTACTTGTAAATAAATATGCAATTAAAACACTTTGATTTGGTATTAGAGGTGGGTATGTATGTACAATATTGTACAATTCCGGTTTTTCCACCGAATGCCGGACCGGCAAAACGGATTTAAGACGATTTTGTCACCGGAACGATTTCCAGTGCGTACATACTTATTACAAACTATACTACAAACCACCCCTCATCGATTTTGCACGTTCGCGCAAGAAAACAAAAGACATTTTTTTAAACTTGAACGTTTACGCTTGACTACAACTCGCCTGATGTTAAGCAACGTAGCGAATACGATCTAGCGATCTATATTATCTAAACTTTACGATTCAAAAAAAGTACGCGATTATTTGCATTTCAAATTAGTCACGACAAGCTTTTTGTGATAAAGTGAAAATTTAAAGTAAAAAATTTGATAATTGGCAATTTCTTTCCTTTAAAGTTTTCCGAAGATTTTTTGGAAAAAAGCCTCTTCGTGACTCAACATAATAAGTATACATCACGTATACGTATTTGGGCATTACGCCAAACATCAAGATTTAGCAGGCTTGCGCCGCTAAAAGTAATAAGTGTACTTACCAATCTTTACAATTTATTCATATATGACAAGTAACCCTATAAACTTAGAAGCAATAAAGTAATTACTTACCGTGAATCCGATGCCGACGGTGGCCGAGAAGTTTCCTTGCTGGAATTTCCCCGTCTCGAATTGCACCAGCAGAGATGTCTTGCCCACCCCGCTGTCGCCGAGCAGGATTGTCTACGAAAGAAAGAAAGAATGAAACACATTTATTTAGAACTCACGTGTTTGCCACTTGTGCTGTCAGAATATGTCTAACAAGGACGGTGATCGGAAATACGCAGGTTCGAATCCTGCCGGTCGTGATTATTTTCGCTCATTTTCCAATAAAAGTTTAATTTATGTAAGTGGGTGTCAATATCAATAAATACTTGATCATTTTTTTCAATATTTCAGAATCATTTACGAGCAATATTCTCAGAAAGCCAATTTTCAATATTAATATTAGAAAACCAAGACAATTTTGACCGTTCTAAGACATTTTTTAGAACGTTAGTGATATGTCATGGGCAGATAAAAAGGATCCTGTAAATTGAAATGGCTTCATACCTAAAAGCAAGACCGTCGTTAGGACAAACTAAAGTGTAGATGTAGAAATATACCTGTATCATGCCGGATAAACACTATCACCGAAGTATATTATTAAGAAGTATGTCTTGAGTCGGATTTCCTCATTTATTTATTTATTTAATAACAATCAAAACGGCCGAAGCCAATTACATTAATTATTTAAAACAATACTTATTCTACAAACACATAATCAATTAATAATAATCATCGTAATATAGTCAAACAAGTCAAATTTATATATTATC
Organism: Macaria liturata; assembly: GCA_964023185.1. NCBI lineage: Eukaryota > Metazoa > Arthropoda > Insecta > Lepidoptera > Geometridae > Macaria > Macaria liturata. The sequence continues at coordinate 9,604,018 of OZ026812.1, read as the reverse complement.
TACATTAAAACATTCACACATTCATTCATTTCTTCTTTTGCTCACAAAATCTCAGACACGCTAACATTATTACCGGCATGTAATGACTGAGGACTGTGACTCCCCGCAGAATTAATTCGTTAGAGGAGTTCTTGGGCAGATACATCGTGGTAGGCGCCCAGGTCTTTCCACGGGGAACACTTATGTCTTCGGATATTGTGGTCCTCAAAAGCCTATTAAGAAAGCTAGACAGGTAGGTATAATTTTATTAATATTGGAAACATGGAGCTTTTACATTAATGCGAAAATAGGTAAGCGTGATGCTTATTGTAAAACTCGCGACATGATTTGTCTTTTGTTAATACCTACATAAAAAAACAGCAGTTCTTTTCTTTTTTGAAAGACAAATTGTCAATTTTTTTGTGAGAATGTACAGCAGGCTTTAAAAGAAGCCTTTGTATTTACATCAATAGTTGGTGTCATATTACTCAAATATTGACTGCTTTTTGCGCCAACTGAATTTGTATCAACAGTCATACGATATCATACGATATTATGTACCTATATGTAGGTATGTCAATAAGACTCTTTTATATAATGACACTTTATTTGTTGGAATGATGGGATTTTTTTGAATCGTTTCCCTCGAAAGTAATATTTTTTAGCGATTATTATTTTAATGTGTAGTAGATTGTGTACTTCGAACAAATTATGTTATTGTTGAAAAATAAGTTTTTGTTATTGAAACAACTAGGCTTGTTTTACATCAGGCGCGAAACTTGTTTAGTTAATAAAAACGCACCATCATCATTGGCATTATTACATCTAGGAGAGATGGTTAGCTTCACTAGTATGTTAGCTTAGTTGGTAGTGGCTCTACCTTCTAATCTAGGGTTGTGGGTTCGATTCCCGCATGACACAAGTAATTATAAATTGTAAATTTGTAATCTTTTACTTGTGTTTAGTCTGGATGTTTCTATTTGTATATAATAATAATAATAATAAATGATTTTATTTGGGTAACATAACTTAGATGGTAATTACATGGATTTGGTTACACGCTTAAATACTAACATGCAAAGTAATTTAGTTAAATTAAGATTACAGTATCAGGTAAATATATGGTATTGTGAGTCATTGTTTAGGTACAGTTTTATGGAACTAGTGAATTTCTAACTACTAAAATAGAACTAGTGAAATAATAAGTATGCATTTACAAAAGAAGAGTATATGAGTATTATATCCGTTATCTATTACCCACGACACTAGCGCTTGCTTGTTGTGAGGCTAGATGGCTTTGTGAGCAATGTCCTAGAATATTTATTATTTATTAGCATCTTTGATAGCACCTGTAATTTTTTTGCCACTTGGCTCGTGACTACATAAGCCAATGCGAGAGCAACAATAAACATAAATATATAATTAAACCCCACATGCCAAATATAGAAAGCCACAAATACAAAGGTTCTTAATGCAAAAATGGCCAAGAAATAATCCGAATCTTTCCATTCTTATTTAAAGTAAACAGAAACTGTAAGGAGTATTCAAATTAATCAAAGCCAGACAAAATCTGATCTTAAACTAGCAAATAATGAATGTATTAACATTGTATGAGCATTATCTAGACCGGTACAGACTGGAATTATGATGTCATCTATGAATTTAATCTTAAGAAGGTCGTCTGTGTTTTTGTTTCTATTTCAATTGGGGAAATGTATTGTTTTATACAATACAATACAACTTTATTGCACACCAAAATAAATTACAATATGAAAGAAATGGACTTAAACTATAAATGAATGCACAAGTGGGCGGCCTTATCACCTTGAGTGATCTCTTCCAGGTTTTATTATATTCAATTTTCAATATTATACTATTGGATGCTTGTGTTCAAAGAATACTATTACCCTTTTAACTTGTGTTGTTTTTGCATATTGACACTATGATAATTTTGGCTAGTTTTTATTCATTTTCTATGTTGTCAAATGTCGATATCGACATTTATAACCCAGTTAATTAAACGAGACATCTATAAATGGCAGCGAAGTTCATTCCATCCTTTTAGTTAAATATAGGTGCTCTATTACTGAGAAAAGGATGGAATTGTTATCGTAGCTGTTTATAGATAGATATATGTATATTTTTTAAATTGATAGGCTTACGCTTGACAATTACAACTACGCTTGACAACTCGCCTGATGTTAAGCTATGTTGTAGATAATCTATGGATCTACAGGATAACTGGTTAACTTTCGACTTGTCACGTTTAATGAACCGGGTTTTACATATAACCGGGTTTTTGGGTGTATTAGATTAGTAACTTACTAACCTTATGTATTGGCATATCATCGTCTTCAAACTTGGCTCTAGAGGGTGTGTCCGCGGGTGGCCGGTAGTCCCTGTACCCGGTGGGGGAGGGGGTGCTGCGGGGGAGCTGCGCCGGCGCACGTAGCGAGTCGTCCTCGAACACGTCGTCGCTCATGCTGTCGTCTGTTCCCATGTGCTAGGGAAAGAGAGTAACAGTTATTTTTAACATAAATATTTTTGTAAGACGAGACAATAGAATTACCAACTGTTAAATTTTAGTTCAGAAGTTGAGTATTTCTATTGATGAATAAATAATTATCTTATCTTATATCGGCGTAAAAATACAGGTTTTCTAGTACCTAGTTCCTAAGACCCGCACGAAACGGTACGCTTCTACCTTTATAGTTCGTACCGCAAGGTTGTGGAACTCCCTGCCTGACTCTGTTCCCCACGCACTATAATCCAGCGATCTTCAAAGCGAGAGTGAATCGGTTCTTATCGGGTAAGCACGCTCCATCTTAGGCCATAGCCTTTGCCTGCTATCAGGTAAACTAAGGTCAAGTGCAAACCCTTTAAAAAAAATTAATAATGTTTTTTTAATTTTTATTTTAATTGTTGGCCTCATTTGCACCGTTATGGTCAAGGTTACCATTTTATATAAAAAAACTTTATTTAATGCAATATAAACATACTTATACGCATTATTAGCTACAACATACGAAAAAGGGCCCAGTTTCAACTTGTTTAACACTGAGTTAATTTTGTGGTGAAATCCGTGAGGTCAAATATATTACAATTATCATGTCAATAGATAATTGTTTTTAATATCCTTTCAAGTCTGAAACTATTTATTTAAATTTTTACTATATACGAATAAAAACCATAAGTGAAATCGTTGTTAAAGTAAATAAATAAAGTACTTTATTATCTAAAAGTGTGACAGCGGCAGCACGATTCCATGAACTGCTGCTAGTAAACAATATAATCGTCTTCGGAACAATATCTTATCCGAATCTGTTTACTAACTTTTAAAATAGCTATCCAATACATACATTATGCTACTAATATACTCTTTTAAAATTACAAATATATTTAACCCTGCGTGCGCGAGTCCAACTCGCACTAGGCCGGTTATTTTTAATACAACAGTTTTGATATTATTGTCTATTGAGCGAAAAGATTTACCATAGGTATTTAAAAATCAACTAGGTACTAAGTAAGTGTGGATTCGCTTTCCCACAGGATGAAAAGTATATATTTGTGTGTTATATTAAACCATCTATGATCACCATAGCAAGCCCCTTAAATAATTTAACCGACAAAACATCACCGAGTAAGTATAACATTGTAGGCGAAGAAAGTTTTTCAATCAGTCCTATCTGAATTTCGTTTATTCGTTGACAACAGCTGCTAGCTCGGTGTTCACGAGCTGTGACCGTTGATCACTAGATGGCGTATTATACTAGTTAGGCATCAAACGCTCAAGGTCATTGACGAATCGTAAACTCTTAAGAAGGCTACCTCTACTTATTTATTTGTCATAGTTTTCTATATATTTTTTACAATGTATTTTTTGACTAAAATCAAAGAACCTACTCATGTTCAAAATTCATAGCATCTTCCGTAACATATTATCACAGAATACACAAAATATTATACATTAATAATTTTATTGTAGCAACAAGTTGCCAAATACGAAGCCGGTTACTTTTAAAACCTGTTTAGTTCATGTTTATGTAATTCTAGTTTATGTACCTTAGTAGTCCTCATAGTACTTCTTATTCGACCCATTCCTATATAAGTCACGAATGATAATTTCTCCACGTGCTCCAATCTGCTTTCCAATTTGTTGAAATATTTGATGTCCTTCTTTCTTTCTCTTTCTAGTTTCTCAATCCTTGCTTTCAGCTCTTCATATTTCTCAATCACTTCAGACGGTTTAATTGTAGTTTTTTTACGATCTGTGTATTTGTTTAAAGCCTCCATAAGAGTGCTTACTTTGGACTCTTGTTCTGTCGAAAATGTGGTCCACATTTCTCGCATTTCTTTTGTGAAATTGTCGAATGAGTCTTGGTCTATAAGGAGCGTGTTTCTGTTAAGAGACACTGCTTCTTTAGAAAGTAAATCCAAAGCTGAGTCGGAGAAACTTCTATGTAGTGATGGTATAGTCATACTTGACATTTTTTCGTCTGTGACTTTATCAGTGGAATCCATTTTTCCAGAAAATCACGACTTTTACAGTGTTATTATATATTTATTTTAATAAATTAAGCACTAACGCTATTAGTTATTATTATTTAATTTGATTTGGTTGTTTACAACAATAACAGCATATTATGTTTTAAGTACGTAAAGTAAGTTACTTAAGAGTAACTTAGCTTCAACTTATTTAATTCCTTACCAACTTGCTAAGTTCAAGTTAGTGTCGAGTACCAGGGCGCCAGAGCTGCGAGGAAGTATTATACTGGGCCTGGTCGGTTAGTTCCGCTGCGGTTGTCCTCGTTATGCGGTATGTATGTAAACAGCATGTAAATTAGCTTTGTTATTAAATCCCGCTCTGTTGCCGGGTTATCGATAATGTTACTGCCGGTCTGGATCCGTGATTCATAGGAAAATCAACCTTGTTATCTCAATTATAACGGTGTAGTTCGCTTGAACTTTATGTTAATCACACCGATCTTTGGTTTAATGTAATTCGTGTTTGGGTGTCAAATGTAAGGTTGTAATCGTCACGTTTATTACACTTCTTCAGTCATTATGTTCTTCTGGTAGTCACAGAATTAACTGGTCACTTTTTAGCAATAAAAATTAAATATCACTGAACTCAATTTCACCGAACACGTCTTATCTCGACAAAGTCGCGAAACTATTCAAAAGTTGATGTTACGTGTGTGTTACGTAGCTACTTCCGCATACCCACTTTTATTAATAGAAATAATATAATATTCCAATAGACAAAAATAGTATATTGATTTTTGTTCTACATAAAACAAGATTACACTTCCTAATATAGATTTGTATGTAACAAACTGATTTAAATATGCATAACTTAATGTTGGATTTAAGTACTAGAACAACTTAGTTACTCTGACAGTAGACACTTAGACTATTAACAAGACAGAGGAAAGATATAATAAAGAGTTTGTAAGTTTTTTATGTTATTTTGTAGTAATTAGATTTTTCTTTTTCTCAAACTTACTATAAGTAATCGAATAAAATATTATGTTTATTCAAATTTCAACTAGACAACAAAACTAGTTTTTTTCTATGAATATGCATATTTTAAAGGCACAAATAGTGACCTTCCTTATGTATTAACATAAATTGTATCTGTCACTAAACTAGGTTATATTATCCAAGACTTAAATAAAATGAAATGAAATCAATCTCTCTTTGAAGTCTAATAAATTCTTGAGTACCACTAAACAGATAGATAGATAGATAGATTGATACTTTATTGGACACAAAAAACATAACACAAAACGGAAAAAATTAATTAAAACTAATGCCACAAATGGCGGCCTTATCGCTAAAAGCGATCTCTTCCAGGCAACCGTAGGATGGAGAGGAAAATATAAAAAAAAGACTAGACGGGGTGTACATTAACGAGCACATGAAATTTGACTATAAAATCTTAAACAATAAACATAAACATTTAAAACACTGATGCCTAAGATACAATTTTATTCACAGATGCCTAAACTAGTAATAAAACTGTACTATCTTAATACAGTTTTATTACTAGTTTAGGCATCAGTACTAAACTAGTAATAAAACTGTATTAAGATACAGTTCTATTACTAGTTTAGGCATCAGTTGTCCAAACCTACATTGAATTTTGTTTTTTGACAACATATCCATAACCCATGTAAAATCTGCTGAACTAACTGTAATGAAACTAACACTGTCTACTAGCATATGCTAATTTAATCAATAATTAGTAAAATGATGTAACTATAGTTTCGGAGAAATCCGTAGACAAATTTGTATGCAAACTTGTATGCATACAAACTTACATCTGTAACTACACTCTTACAATTTTGCATGACCTCCATTACTTTTAACATAAAGACAATTGTTAAATAATAACATGATTTTATTTGTTACGCCATACATTAGTGTTCTACTTTTTGTGACACTCTGTATCATTTATGTCAATTATTATTTATTAGCTGTGCGCGCGACTTCGTCCGCGTTGAATAGTTTTATGGGCATTGTATTTTTTTTGCAAACTACCTCTTCAGATTTATAAATTATAGCTGTTACCCACTTGAACCTTTTTCGCAGCTCACGCAACGTAAGCTCTCAAAGATGAAAAATTTTCCCCGTTCTTTCCACATTTTCAATTATTTCTTCGCTCCTATTAGTTACAGCGTGATGTTATAATATAGCCTAAAGCCTTCCTCGATAAATGGTCTATTCAACACAAAAAGAATTTTTCAATTCGCACCAGTAGTTCCTGAGATTAGCGCGTTCAAACAAACAAACAAACTCTTCAACTTTATAATATTAGTATAGATTAATATTTTATTATGTCTGGGCAAAGAGCCGTGGTATATATTTCTAGTGTATTGTGTGTATTAATTAAGCTAGTGTGTTTAATTTGTCTGTATTTTATGGATTATGTGTCTGACAATAAAGAATTTTATTATTATTTAAAAAAAACAAGATTATGTGCGCATACGACGGACCCCGAGCTAGGCCTAAAATCAAGATTAACACATTGATTGTTGGTCCTTTTCAAATTTTTCAGTTTATCTAGCACATCAATATTCCTGACAGGTTTTCCGGTATCAAAATAAACGTAAAATTAACCCTTCCAATATTCCTATCACGAGAGAAAAGTCGAGTTCAAAAGAGGAAATTAATGAACTTCAAATGTTGGTTTAATAAGATGTATATAGCCAATGAGGAAAATATTGAATTTTTGAAGAATCTATTGAATCAAAAAGGGACCTTATTATGTTCTTTTGCTTGAAGGCTTTGACGGTTACTACAAAATGTAAAAATATTAAAAAATTAAACAATTATAAACGTGCTCTTAAGAGAGAGAAGAGAATCTACAACAGATTCAAGTAGCGATAAACTTGTAATTAAAGATACGTTGGGGTCATCGGTTCTTAACAGATCAATAACGTAATTAGGGCTTTTTTCTCTTAATTTTAATAAATAACAAGTGGACGCCCGCGGCTTCGATTACATTATTTCGGATAAAAAGTAGTCTATGACACTTCCAAGACTTCATACTACCTCAAAATCATTTGATCATCGAACATGCGGTTAGTCATTTTTGCGTTATGGGCGTTTAAATAAACAGACAAAAATTATAAAAACTGCTGAAACGTGTTCTTATATGGATGTTATTTAAAGTATGTACCTATACCCAATCTTTTATTTTTTTTAAATATCTTCTATGTTCAGATTTTTTACACACTTCTGCTTATTTAAATAAAAGGTTAAAATGACATCACTAGAGACAAGAACGCTGGCTGGTTCCTTGCGCAAAGGATTTCTATAGCAATCCAGCGTGGGAATGCAGCCAGCGTTCTTGGCTCCATACCACATGTAGATGTTTTAAATTTAGGTTAAATGTACATACTCTTATTTAGTTTTATTAGTGTATATATGTGTATATATACTTCTGCTTTATTATATGTATAGATCATTGATTGAAACAATGATGGTATTGTCATTCAATTCTACCTCTCGGCTAAAAATATTTTTATAAAAAGAGTTTACTAATCAAACAAGCATAATATGTTTGACTGGCCTGTTAGCTTAGTTGGTAGTGGCTCTGCCTTCTAATCTAGAGGTTGCGGGTTCGATTCCCGCAGGACACAAGTATGTATGTACCTACTTTAAAATTTATAATTACTTGTGTTGAGTCTGGTCGTTTGTATGTATAATAAGTATGTATTTACAAAAGAAAAGTATATAAGTATTATATCCGTTATCTAGTACCCACGACACAAGCGTTTGCTTAGTGTGGGGCTAAATGGCGATGTGTGCAATGTCCCGGAATATTTATTTATTTATCAAATTTTATTAAAGATATGATCTGGCGGGTTTTAACGACCAAAAATACCAAAGGAATATTGTTTTAAGACCAAAATAATTACCGAAACTCACAGTAACCTCCTGTCGGACAAACTCAGACATAAAGAAACAAAGAAACGAGTCAAGTTAATAAAATAAAATCAAAGGCCTTTCTTGCTGTGTCTGGCTTCGGGAAATATTACCTTCAACTTTATTATAAGTATGATAAAGATAAAAAGATAAAGATAAAGAATCTTTATTGATAATGTAAAGTTGTAACATACATAGGTATAGGTATAAGTACTAATATCACAGAATATGCTACACAAATTACAATATCTCGTCAAATTGAATTTATAACATTTAGTTTTATAAAATTTTAGAAGTTACAATGTCTAGTTTTATTAATAAATAATGAATTTTTTTGTTATTAAAATCATGTCAAACATAACATATATATGTACATATTATGTGTGTATGGCTATTGAAAATGGAAACTAATTGTTATTTGGGATTGTTTTTCGTTTGTAGTACTAATGAGTAGTAGAATGTCTAGATTAGTTAGATTATCATATTTATTTTTTTACTACCTACCAGTTTTTCTTATTATAAAGAAAAAAAATATCATAAACTATTCAATGATAACAAAATGTTTTAAGTGTCTGGATACCTATATAACATTTATTTATTCAAAAAAACTTACATTTTGTTAAAAACTAATTACTAATAATATAATAAAAACTTAAACTACTTCTAAAACTAAAATACTTAATCTAAAATGCCTGTAGTAGAAGGAAAGGTCCCCAAAATGCTGGCGGCATTTCCGCGTTGTATAGCAATGCACACCTTTTGAGCAAAGTAGCAGCCAGCATTCTGGAGACCTGTCACTTCCACCAAACGCTGGATATATTGTATAACAACACATTACCATCTTTCTGTATATGGCCGGCCATGGAGTGGAGACTTACATGAAAAAACAAAATCTGTCGCAAATTTGAAAAAAAAAACATTTTTAGTTTGAAATGTGTTTATTTGTTGTTAGTCATACCTAAAAAAAATAAAAAGCACTTGCAATATACAATGAATTAACCATAAGGTTGTCTAAATGCCCGGCATGCTGACCGCATTACCACGAAGATATCAATGTATTCTATAGCTATGATAATGTTGATATATCTAGATAAATACTAGTATGTATATTAGGTATCTGGTTTATGTAAGCTTGAAGTAAACATGTCTACACATAATAGGTAACTATTAACTGTTAGGTAGGTACTAAGTACCTACCTAAGTTTAAGTCCTCTTCCTACAAATAAATATAGGGTGTTTTGTGTATAATACCTATATCCAATAAGTCTTCTATATATGTAGTTTTGATGTAAATCCCACATATTGGTCACTTATTCTAAAATATACATATGTATGTATTTTATTAGCATGTTAATTAAACAATAGAATTGACGACAGACAAAAATCTCCTCACTCATGACAAGAAAAAACCTTTGATTGAATAACTAACTCTATCTATGTTGATAATATAATATATGCTTTAACTAGTGGGTGCTCGCGGCTTCGCTCGCATTAAGAAGTAAAACTTGCATCCCCTATTTCACCCCTTTCAAAGTCGAATTTCCAAAAATCCTTTCTTAGCGGATGCCTACGTCATAACATCTAACTGCATGCCAAATTGGAGCCCGATCCGTCCAGTGGTTTGGGCTGTGCGTTGATAGATCACTATGTCAGTCAGTCACCTTTGAGTTTTTCATATTTAGATTATGTTCTACATCTAACAGAACATCCTTTACGCACAATACCTACAAGATGTTCTGTATACATACACAATACACATACATACATATATGCAAGTATAAGCCTGTCCATGCAGCCAACAGCGGTATATTGATCAATTACCGACCTGCACGCAGGACCGGACGGAACTATTGCGAGGATTTCTTATATATATATTTTTTATTTTTAGATAGAGGAACAATCAGAGGAAGATAAAAAGTTAGACTTCTTAATATTTGGGGCTTGGCTGATGTATCGTCAGGACGATGACTAGACAATATTACATCATAAAGTGATCTAATTGACGTCAAAGTCTTAAGTTTTATATAAGGTGCGCTGACTAAACCATTTTTCACTATTTAACATAGTTTCTTAAGGGAGAAACAATTATATTTTAATATGTTTTATTTAAATATTTTGATCATATTCCGCTTTGGTAAGGAAGGGAGTTGAGGCGGTGGTATATTGAGGAACATACATAAAAACAACCAAGTTTTTTGTTTGCCGTGTGGCAAGAGGCCGGTGGGGCGTCCTAAGTATCGCTGGAAGGATCAGGTGGAGGAGGACCTCCGCAAGCTGCAAATGACCCAGTGGGAGGTTCTTGCCTAAGACCGCGGACAGTGGCGCCATTTAGTATCGGAGGCCGCAGGATCCAGTTGGGTCGCAGCGCCAGCTAAAGTAAGTACTTAAGTGAGTTTTTGTTTGATGTCGGTTAAAGAGCAGTCGCAGCGGAAAAACCCTGCATATTTCTCCAGAGTTTTCATTTACGAGAACTACGTCAATAGGTCCACTTGATTCTAACTCCGGCCCTGTATCCATGTTTACCTCCGCTTGTCGATCCGGGCGGGATATTAATTTTGCAATAACGACACTCGCTCGTGAGGGACAGTTATTAGTGTACATGACACTGAAAGTAAAGCAAGGGGACATGTTTGGTTTGATTTGTTTTTGAGGAGAGAGTGAACTGGTTCATAATGGGTAAGAGAGCTTTGATACAGAAGATATATTCTAATAATAGCTGTCGGTAAGATATTGAATCACGCGTTACTTTGCGGAAATCCATTGTAAATGAAACTCTGGAGACATATGTAGTGTTTTCGCAGCGGAAAAACACAACACAACACTCGAGTTTTATTTTAATAGCTGTCGGCGTGAAAGACTCGTTGTAAAACTTGAGAGAAAATTAACACACACTCAAATTATAAACTAATATAAATAAGAAGGTTCTAAGTTTTATTCTAGACTACAGACATATATTATAAACTTTTGCTCTTTGAATACATGTCCTTATTTTCATATGTTTTGAATGTAAGTTTTTTTTTATTCTATGATAACTTGTATAGTATGGCGTCTATGTATTCATCTGTCTTTTTTCATACTAAAGTAACGGAAGGTGTTGCTGCTATGTTTATTATATAGAAAAGTATATAAGTATTATATCCGTTGTCTAGTACCCACGACACAAGCGTTTGCTTAGTGTGGGGCTAGATGGCGCTGTGTGCAATGTCCCGGAATATTTATTTATTATATTGATATGTTATGCTCATGGTAGTTATATTCTTGATCACTCCTATAGTTAGTTAAGTACAAGATAGTTATTATCTAGATGTCCTTTGTCCGCCGCCGCGGCAGACGTGCGGCTCTTTTCATTACAATTGACACAACATTCAAACATAAGTAGGGCTGTCGCATAAATCTATCTATGTTACCAGAAGGGTGCTTTGCAAGTTATATTTTACTTCCTCCTACAATATAAACTAACTTAACAACTATAAACATAATCTAAAATATTTACAACCTTATAAATAATAACTTACAAATACTTAATTACTAAATTTAGTTTAGTCGATATTGTCGTGCTGTTTTATTAATTGTTTTTACGCTAAATAAACTCAATAAAAGTAACTTCCTCTTCCTAGTACAGTGACAGTAAATCACTTAGAAGACCTTCTATAATGCGTGTTTTGTATGTGAGTGTAAACTTTTTTTTTTTTTAACATTCTACAAAATGCGCAACTAATAATGCATCACATCACAGCTCAAAATTATTTTTTTAAACATTATAATAGACCAATATTGCATATTATATCTCAGTTGCATTGATTTGCCAAGACAATAAAAATACATTTTGTTACTAATTCAAGCCACGTTTCACAAGATACAACCCTATTTTTAACAATAACCGGGGTCCCATCTGATAGCAGTCCCTACGTCATCGATCGGGACAGCCCTTTGTAAAAAAAGGGTCTGTATACAAGCTATAGGAATTCTCCACGGGAGAATGTGTTTGACACACAATCTAACAAATTATTGCGATGGTTCTGGATTGTCTAGCGACGGGATAAGAATAATACAAGATATATCATAATAATATGCGGGATGTAATAGTGATAATAAAAAAAACATTTTATTGGATGCTATGAAAACAAACGACTTCTTTATAATAGATAATTTAGAATTGGTGTATAAATTAAAATAAATAAATATTCCGGGACATTCCACACAGCGCCATCTAGCCCCACACTAAGCAAACGCTTGTGTCGTGGGTACTATATAACGGATATAATACTTATATACTTTTCTTTTGTAAATACATACTTATTATACATACAAACAACCAGACTCAACACAAGTAATTATACATTTTAAAATTAATAAATACTTGTGTCATACGGGAATCGAACCCGCAACCTCTAGATTAGAAGGCAGAGCCACTACCAACTAAGCTAACAGGCAAGTCAAAAATAAAGCAAAGTAAACAAAATAAGTCAAAATAGCACTTCAATTAGCTTTAGTTGTATTTTCAGATAGTTGTTAGTTCATTTATGTAAGTAATTAAACTATGTTTATTTAGATTTACATGATTGATCAGAGAGTAACAATCATTTCAATAATGACTACATTTACTTTCGCCTATTTTAACATCTCAAAACGTTGCTGTAAAACGCCATCTGTTGCGTGTTTTCCGAACGAGGCCTCCCTTCAGGGCGCCTGAATTTCAGAACAGAACCTGTTGAATGTTCCTCTACCGACACAACACGAGGGCTTCAGAGATCTCTCGGGATTTCAGAGGAATTTATCAGTTTCTGGAAATACAGGACAGATGTCAGATTTTCGTACTTTTATAAAGGTTCAAAAGATTTATAGATATTTATTTCCCACTAAGATTATTTAGAATCCCTTGAGTAAGAATTTACAATGAGGCTTTTTCAGGGAGCCAATTAAAAAAATAATAATTTAAAATAGGTTCAATAGATGTCGCTGTATACTGTGAAAATACACCAAAGAGCAAGTAAAATTAATGGTAATAAATATAATAAGTATAATTTATTTATGATAATGGTGTTCTGTGGAAATCTGCTGGTTTAAAGTGTGCTGAGCATATTTTCGAATATTTTCTCACGGATAATCCAGGCTTGAAATGATCTATCGCTCGTATCCATTCCGCTTTTTGGGTTTTGTCGGAAAAAGGTGATTACCAATGTTATTACAGAACATCACAAGGCAAATACTTCTACTTTTTTCGGACGACATTGTTTAACTAGAACTCTGAACTTGTAGGTAGGTGTAACAAAAACAAATAAATATTTTCTACAACACAAACACAACACAAATCATGGATGGTGGGATGTCAAAATAAATGTCATGTCAGATGAAAACGTTCCATTTCTTACAAAAAAAAAATGTGGAATATATTTAAAGACGTTGTCTAACTTTTATATTAGTATTTTGTAAATTGATTACCAGAATAAATTAATTTTACCAAAAACTTGTCTCACTCATACTGAATATAAAGAACTCGCTTGTACAGTTGTTAACATACAAGTACAACGCCACCTGTTGAGCATTTTTTACACCATTTTTTATTTTTTAATTCAGCTGTCGGAAATAGCCTCATTAACAGGCATCGTTTCAGCAACATTTCACATACTTCGTCTTATGTATACGTCTGGTAAAGTTATAAATTTGTGAGTATGTTTATTCCTTCCTGTATCGAAATGACTTCTGACTGTATTCTCACAAAGATATTTTATCCAGAATGAAATCGGTACAACCATAGATTGGTATTTATGTTGGAAAATATTGTAATCGTCTTCAAGTAAATAAGTTACTTATTATATAATGTAATAGTTAAATCAACTTGTACGATCCAACATGTCCATAAAGTTTAACAACTCCCTAGAAAAAATCAACAAGTCATAAAAACTGATGAAATTTAAAAACTGATTAACTTAAAAACTAATTAACTTCTCGCCTGCTAGGTTTTAAAACGCATCAGCGATCAATTGCGTTCCAATATGCACGGTGAGTGGAAAGTGACGCAATTTACATTGAATCACATTACCGCCGGGATATGGGTCAATGTCAGAGTAGGGAGTGACAGAAGGACATCTTTGACAGATGACAGATGATGTAGAGCGGGAATGAGTCTGTACTTAGAGATTTAAGATACGCTGTAGCGCAGGGCACAATTAAATGTTTAAGCTCAAGGAAATCTCTCTCTATATCTCCAAAAAAAGGTTAAACCAAAGTTTCTGGTAAGTATCGGTGGAATTGAATATGGAAAATTATAAAGTGATTAAAGTGATTTGAGTATAATCATGTTTGTTTAAATTGATAACCCCTAATTAATAAAACGCCAAATCCCAATTCAACTTATTTTAGGATTAATTAGTTATGCTTTAGGTATACATTTAGTTTTCGACTTTAGCTATTCTATTTGCTTATTTGCATTTCTCAAAAATACTTGAGTGGTAGGCTTGGAACCGGTTAAAAACACAAAAAAATAACACTTTTTACTCCGTTTCAAGTGTCGCAAGATCTCCACAGAAGTCACTATTAAAAAAGCAAATTGCTAGAAAGCTGACTAGTTGTGTCTGTGTACATATTTGTTCTGTGATATTATTGTAGGATCAACAGTGCCACCCTCCGCCCGGCGTCGTGTCACGATACACTCTATTAGGCAGCTATTGATTTTCACTCTTTACATTTTTAATGTATTCAGGAGAGAACGGACTTTTGAACTTTTAACCAGTTTGTTCTTGTCTAACACACTCCTCTAACCTTTTTAAATCTGAACAACCTACTCTTTTTAATTCCAGAAACGACTAAAATCGCATCACAATTGATACATCAATGTACGGCGCGCTGCATGACGTTGGCGGTAAATCATCAGAGATAGGCTCATGGATGGTGGTATGTAGTCACGACCCTCAGATATGAGCAATACGACGCAATGGTGAGGGGAGGGACTCTTGGTGGAAGGACCTGCGCACCCACCACGATGTTTCTGCCCAAGAGAACGTGGGGGAACGTGGGGGAGTCATGACCCTCAGTCATGAGGAAATACGACTCAAGAGATCCACACTCTCAAATATTTGTATTTATATTATAAGTGTGATGACACTTATAAAAATAATAATAAATAATAATAAATATTCCGGGACATTGCACACAGCGCCATCTAGCCCCAAATAGTTTATATAGATTACTTATGAAGTTATCTACACCTACTCGTGCTTAGCTTGCTACCTATTCTTATATAAGTAGGTATGTATATCGCTAATGTGTCGGAATAAGAATGTATCCGGCATCCCACATATGCGCTGTTTTCTGCTCAATTTGTCTGAGAAATAGATAAGGAATGTTATCGGATGTTTACGATGTAGAAGATATACTTAGAATAAGTACTTTTTGGCGAAAAAAGAAGGAAAAAGTGAAATTATAGTTCGAAATAAAACGAAATAATAATGGAAAATACCTGGAAATTTATTTGGAAAAGTCTTTTCTCTTTAGATAGAGGCTACCGATGGACAGCCTAGTCACTGTTTTTTTTTAAATTATCTACATCATTAACGGGCGTTAATATTTTTAACCGACTTAAAAAAGGCGGTAAACGTTTCATCTGAACCCTTTTTTGTTGTGATTCCGAACTGAGGTGAAGAATAAGACTACAGACAGACATTCGGTTTCTTTGATAAGATAAATAAGTATCTAAATTTTGTCATCGCGGATACTTTCTTAAATTTAACACCGTACTTATAACAATACATTATTTTCATTCTATACAATCTGAATAATTCAATTTTTCAATTTTCAATTATCTTTATTCAGGCATAAATTATTTACAATTTTTTATTTTTTTTTACATGATAATATTATAGGCTTACGCTTGACTACAACTTGCCTGATGTTAAGCAACGTTATAGTCTACGATCTAGCGCGCTTGCCTAGAAGAAACCGATTTACTCTCGACTTGAAGACCGACAAATTATAGTTCAAGGGGAATAGAGATTCGGGCAAGGAGTTCCACAGTTGGGCTGTTCGCTCGATGAAAGTCGAAGCAAAACGCTTGGTGCGAGTCTTTGGAACCTCAACTCAACTCTCAATATATATACAAGCACCAGTGTTATTGTATCCTAGAGTATATACTTAATAAAAGTTTACTTAACACTTTGTCCAAGCACATAGGCCACTATAAAGCTTTTAATTTGTTGATTATTAATGATATGAAAACAGAGTAAAGTTTAATGTGATTGGTAGTCTAAATACCGCTACTTAGGCTTAAGTGTAGCACTAAGTTACTAAGAACAAATTTGCACAATCATTATTAACAAAAGATAAAAAATCTTAATAAACTAAGCCGAAAACTCTCACCAAAATTGAAAAAATAAACAGAATTCCACTGGAATCTCCCAACAATTCGCTATCTAATGTTATCTGACAGAGTATGAGATACAACGTAATAGCCGGGACCAAATGAATATTTCACCAGCGATAAGGTGCCCTTCAACTGTAATACCACGACTTCATAAACAATAAACGCCACATTATTTTACGCCTAAGGCGATAAGGCCGCCCAATGAACATTAAATCAGTTTTTAAATTTCATTGTGTAATTTTTTGGTGTGCATTATAGACTTATCTTATTTTACGAAAATGTTATAGACACATATTGTGCAGACAATTTTGTACTTATCGTTTACTATATCTCATACTAATCATTTGATGCTCAAATAATTCTATAACGCTACACAAACAAAGTACGCGACAGAAACAAAGTTTTCTAGTGCTACAGAGAGAGATCTCTTTTCCACTTCGGGACAGATTAACGCTATATTTGACATTAAAAAAAACATTTGAATGCCCACTTGTACAACGATACTAAGCGATTCGAATTTAGCAATAAGATTTCTTATCAATCAAACGGTATGCACCTGTGGTAAGTGTTTATGAGTCGTTGTGCAAGCGGGCATTAATCTAGTCACAAATGTCAAATGTATGTCACAAATGGCGGTCTTTTTTTTTAATCTTTATTTATTTATGGACCTTTGTCGAGATTCGACTATGCCGGTCCGTTAAATGGCGGTCTTATCACTAAAAGTGCTCTTTTACAGGCAACTAGGCAACTAGATGGAGAGGTAATGTCAGAAAACTTTAATAGGAATAATTTTAGTATATCGGCCCTGCACATCGCAGTTAGTGACATAAGTTGGTGTCAATTATCTAGGATTCTAGGTTCAGGAGTCTTTGGGATTTATTGTCTGTGCCGAATATGTTCTAGTTTCACGAACAGTATCATGAAATAATACAGCAGCGTATAAGTACATGTTATCGTTGTGAAAAGTACAGACAGAAGAACAGTCAAGTCAAAGAAACGGAAACTGTTATAAAATATTTTTTTTATCGTGTTTAATAGCAGCTGATATATTTTGACTACCACTTACCTGATGTTTAGCATTACTTTATTTATTACTTATTAACTTGATATATAATCAAGTTCATGAATGCATGAAACTTGGAATAGACATTTATTAGAATAATGTAATCTTCAGTGATAAGTATATCACAGCGTTTTGTTGAAACACAGTTGGTTGATATTTTATTCTTTCACACATCAACGCAGCGACCGATCTTCTTGATTTTTTGATATGGAGGTAGTTAAACATTCCAAAAGTTGCATAGGCTAATTTACGTTTTTATTACGTAGACACAGCGCGAGGGAAGCCACGGGCCTTCCTAAGTAATAATAAATAAGTTTGCTCCATCTTCTTTTGTAGTAAGAACACGTAGAAAATGTCTCTTTACAACATTTATCATTGGCTGAATTCTTTTTTTATGATAGCAATGCTACGCATAGTTGAGATACGCTGTTTTTTATGAAATTAAGCTACGTATTTTCACAGAATAAATAAGTATTTTGTAGTCTTAGTCTAGTGCATAACATAGCTTTGGTTGTATGTGTGTTTTATTTATAAGTAATAAGTACCTACTCGTTTAAACTAATTTATTCAATGTGTCAACAAAATCGGCATAGAATTAATTAGATAAGTAACTAAGTTCAAACGGGAGATGGTCAACTCTAGTGTCAGAGTTTTCAAACCACCTTAAGGGCCTCTGACGTGGCTTAACGACTACTTTCGTGACTTTTTATATATTTACTTTCTGTTTATATAGGAAATTATGTCTATAGTTTTTTTTAATTATAATTTATTAAGTAATATTAATTTGTTTTGCTGTCCGTACTAACCTGTCTAATCTTTGCCACATTAAATATTTATTATTGCGGAGTTAATCTGGCAGGAATTATTCATTTCTAATGAAAGCGTGAATAATTCACCAACTTTATTAATAACTTACTTTATTGATTCTGATGTTAGAGGGTTTTATGAAAGAGTTTTTATTTAGGTCAGAGTATGGTATCTTTGCTTAGCAATTCTATGTTTAGATATTTATCACAATGTCTGGGTCTCTTGTGACTTTTTATACATAGTCATAGTGTAGGTTTGTATCCAAGAGAACACGTACCGCATTTATTCTGAGAGGGAGTCACGACCCTCGGTCATGAGGAAATACGACTCAAAGAGAGAGATAGGTTCATGTTTGACCATAGCATAGGCCTCCTGATGTTAAGCATTGCTGCAGTCTATGGTGTAACACGCTTACCTAGTAGGTACCAATAATACTCGAATTTACTCTAGTTTTGAAGGTTTATTATATTATAAAGGATGAAGTCTAGACTAGGTTTATATGTATATCTTTGATTTACAAGTAGGTACCAATGTTATGTAAGATTTTATAGAACACAATTTTACGAACGATTCGGAGTATTATGTACCGTTGTACTGTAGTTTGTACCAGGTACAAGAAGTTTCTTGTCGTTTTATGTACTAAAGTAAATTAGCTACCGTTTTTTTTTACTTTATGTAATTAGCCTATGCACATATCTATTTGAACATATACCTAGCTGTTATAAGACCTCAATCAACAGTACTTTACTAATTAAATTTATCATGTTCGAATTAAATTAATTAATACTTAAGTTAAAACATTTGTTACCAAAGCTCTCCGCCAAACTTTAGCCTACTTCCCTCAATCAACATAACATACAGCGTTGTCACTTACGCTCATTTTCCTCCGACACCGTCCACACTCATTTACGGGTTCTAAATTCACAACACTGTCATACACGCACAAAAACACGACAAAACAATCCGTAAGTCCGAACACATCATTCCCTGCGACTGGTCTAAACCAGACACAGTCGAAAATTTCACGAAAACACAGGAAACCGCCCCGAAATCCTAAAAAAACGCTGTCAAAACGTCATCGCTGCACGAAAATTCGGAAGAAAACTGTTGAATGTATATCAGAAGTATGATATTTGACTCTTAAAAACAGTTTTAACGTTTCGTTCGCGTATTAAACTAGAATTTTGAGGTTATGGTGGAATGTAGGGCGAATCGAGAGCGGCCCATATTGCTATAAGGTTGAAAATTGCACATCTCTTCGTGTCTATGTGTGTCGTTAAGCTCCGTAAAGAATTTCCCATGTGTATAGTGTTTTGGGGGTGTGTGAGGGTGAATCTGTAATGCGCATGTGTGAGTAAGGACTGCGATACACGGTGTTGGGGATTTTTCTTTCATTAAGTATCTGTAAATACGATCTATTTGGAATGTTACGAGTGAACGAACAAGATGTGTGAAGATGCAAAATCATGTAGTAAAAGATGAATATGAAGTTACTCAGAAAATTCTTGTAATTTTAGTATTTTACAGTTCAGATTATCTTTAAGATAATCTGAACTGTATTTAAAATCTGTACTTAAACTTTTAAGCCCACTTGTACAAGGAGTCTTAAACATATTTGGCAACAAAATTCACTTGCTGCTGCTATGGCAACAGTAAGTTTTTGAGATTAAAAATCATTGAACAAATGGGCCTCAAACTCTAATTTTCCAAAAACATATTTTCATTTTATTTACTTACCAAAATGTATCCTGCGATATATCCGTGGAAAGCGTCCCTCGTGTACAGCCGCACATTTTTAACAGATCGATCGGGTTTCCTCTACAAGATCGCTACTGTCAAAACTCATCTTCTCTCACATAAATGGAAAAAATATGGCAGCTTGTTTGTTAGTATCAATATGTTAGTATTCATACATATGTTGAGATGTATGTATTATTGTCAGTACTGCGTTTCAGACTGTAAGATTGGTTACTTTTTTTTTGTACTAAGATTTTACGAATTGCATAAGAGCTGTCGTTTTGTAGTTTTATCTAAAAGAGTTTTAGATAGTGATTCTCTCACGAGTATTGCATCAATTTAATTATTTTATTTTCTATTAGATTTTTTTTCAAACGCTTAGCATCAGCTAAATGTCATCATCATCATCAGCCCACAGTCGTCCAATTCTGGACATAGGCCTCTTCCAAGGCACACTCAGCCCGATTTTAACCTTCTCGCCTCCACCTGTTCCCTGCTATCTAAATGTTTTTAATTGTATATAAAAAACAAAAAAAAACTCTAGACACCAGAGTTGATCACTCTCAGTCGATAAGAAGAAGAAGATTGTAAATAAATAAAACATGTGACAAAAGTTCGAGTTTCCTCAGTAAAGACATGCTGTGATTGTATTTGTCAATTAAACACTCACACATTTGCACCAGACAGACACCGGTTGGCTCCAATTATCTAAAATCAACCTTATCACCTAAATAATACAACACATTTTGACACTAATGCAATTTGTCTGATAAAGGATTTCACTGAAATTGTGCGAGAGGGATGGAGATAGGTAATTGTTGGGGTCTGAAAGGGATGGCGATTTCAGGAGGAAACGCTTTATCAAATTGTCATTGTATTATATCGTATCCTTGGGTATAGGACAACGTGACCTATCTTGTCCGTTTTAACTAAATGGGTTAGCCTTTTTTGTATTTTTATTAATTTAGGTTCAGTTGTATTTTATTGCAGTTATGACTTAGTGATTTTTATATGCGACGTAGATCTCGCTTTGCAAATGTTGTTAAACAAATGTTGATGATACATGAAACACATCAGTAACTACCTAGGTACCCTAGGTACTATATAACTGATAACTTAATCTACTAGCTACCAAGCTCCTTTTAGGTTGTTGGTTTTTGAAAGGAAATCCTGAGTAATCCACTAGATACTGTTTGTACTTGTCACTCTTTTAACAATATACCTACTTATGATAAAATCCAGTTATTTATCACGAGTATAGTCGCGGCTTCTTTGTATATTGTTTCGGAGAAAAATCAGCTTTTGTCACTCTCGTGTTCTTATACTAATACGATACCAAAAATTACGATGATAGGTACTGTTGCGGCGCGAAAGAGGAAGAACATCAAAAAAATCGGCCAAAACTCTCTTTTGCATAATTAATGGCACCAATAATGGTATGATGATTAATCCTATGTCCCGCTTTTGGCTACTTTCCAGCTGGGGCAGAAGCTCGTCCAGTCTTTGATGGTGATTTTTTTTATTTAACGGGGAACACTGAAAGCAATTGATATCGTGACATTCGTATACTTGACAGCTTTGTACTCAATGTCATGATTTATTTTATAGCTTCGATGCTAAAATTATTTAGCCTCTTAAAATATATTACAGTCTCACCTTAAAAAAATGATAGTCTATGCAGTAAACTAGGCCATTGTAGTTTCTCTGTTTTATGCTAGTTAAGTTTTAAACTGTCTATTACGTAAACAGTAGGAGATAAAAAAGTTTAAATGCTAGTTCCACAGTGCTCATATTTACCCCAGTGTATTCTTACGGAACTACAGCAATGCATGCATTTTGTTTAGTTTATCCCAACATAAACTCGTGCTGATTTTTCATAAAAATCGAAATATTTTTACTGAGACACACACAATACAATTCATGTTAAGATTGTGATGCCCCAGTACAAATAATATTTTCGTATGGTATTGTATTATCAATAACTAATAAATATGTAGGTAAGTATGTACTCTTGATGTTTTTAAAGGGTGGTAGTTTTTTAATTATATCCAGACTAGTAGTTTTTTTATTATATCTTTCATAGAACCTATGGCTTCTTTGTAAATTCTTGGCACACTTTTACTTGCCTCGCTTGTGGAAAGTTTTTATTTACATATCTGATGTTCCACCTTCAATTGCATGTCTATTATCTTAAAAATGATGTAGGAAAAGATGAATAAATATGTATAAAAGTATGCCTGTTTGTTACTAGAGTGAATAACTGGTTTTATAGCAAGTAAATAAATCTATAATGAGTAAAAAAAAGTTTATGATTATTAAGTTTTCAGATTATTTTCAACTTTTAATTTAATAGTAAAGTTGTTGTTTGTAGTAGTAGTACTAGGTTAGCAAATCAAATCAAAAGACTGATTGTAATATGTACAATATCTATTGTGATTTATAGCACGGTTTTATGTTGATTGGTAGATAAATATTCGTGGTGTTATTAAGTTTGGATATTTGTATCGTAATAAGACTGATTGTGTAAAAAGTACCTTCCGTGATTTATGATACTGATAATTATTAGAGTAATAAAAGAAATATTTAAATTTTATGTAAATAAAGGTGATTGTAAACCGAAACCATTTTGTCTTTTATTTAATAAAAGGTTGCATCACCTTTACCTACATTTAATTCTAATGCGGACAAACAGAAATCAAAATGTCTTATCTGTACCTCTAATGCCGGTACACACATACAGACAGGGGGACAGATAAAACATTAAGGAGGTGAATAAAGTTCGAACTGTCCCC
This sequence comes from Macaria liturata, assembly GCA_964023185.1. Lineage (NCBI taxonomy): Eukaryota > Metazoa > Arthropoda > Insecta > Lepidoptera > Geometridae > Macaria > Macaria liturata. The sequence continues at coordinate 9,580,848 of OZ026812.1, read as the reverse complement.
TTATCGCTAACAGGGGGACAGCTCGAACTTTTTTGTTCGATCTGTCACCCCGGCGGGACAGAGCAGGGTGACAGATCGGAATATTTCATTCGAAGTCACTTGCGTTCTTCTATACAGTTTCATCTCAATTTGTTGCTGATTTAGGCATGATGGAGTCATGAATTCTCAATGCTTCTCATCAACTACTTAGGTATAATGTTGTCGACTTATCGTACTTATCGTGTTATGTAAGTGAAGTGCTTATATTAATAAAGGAAAACCAGTACCTGCTATGGCACCAGTAGTCATTATTATCAGAATGCCTATTCCATTTATTTTTATCGAGTGCACTTGACTTGCGCAACGCAGTTGACCTCTGAATCGATGGCAACGGCGTTTGTTGTTGTTTTGTCTCTTTCTTACTTACAGATATTTGTATATAGCCGTCTCAGCGGTTGAGGTGATAACAACTCCGTGCGTGACCAATGAGCTACGCTACCGTGAGACGCAAGTAGTTCGCATTAATTTGGATAGATGGCGTTAGTGGTCGCGACCGACATTGAATAAGATAAAATTTTAGCTGGTTACTGTCGGAAAATACTAGAATTAGTAGATTATCATAAAAATATTTGTTTGGTAGGGAAGTGCTGAGCAGTATATTTGTAGAATTAAGTAATAAGACATATGTTTCAGGTAAGTAAGATACCAGTGCTGATCGGAATCTGTTAGATGTAGATAATATAGGTAGGTACCTAATTCTAAATTAACTAAGGTAGGTAGGTTTTAGCTCCTGGCTTATAATATTATACTTATTTTATAAACAAGATGGTGTAAATTTTAATCAGACCAATTTACTCGTAAGTAAGTATTTACAAACATTACGCTCTCATCAATTTTGCACGGCGCGGCAAATCCAATCTTCCCAATTGCGCCTTTACGTGATTCTAAGAACTAATTCAAGAGATTAATAAAATATTTGACCGAGTGTATTATTAGTCCTAAAAAGCCCTCGAAAGTCGTTCAAAATGTAAAACCTGCACTAAGCCGAAAACGTCCAGGGAATAATTTCTTCTGCCAACAAGTAAACACGGATGCTATAAAGTTCCAAATCGAAAAATCCAAAGAACCACTTTGGTTCTCAGAAAATTGGTGTCTATTGTGTGGTTAGTAGAGTCTGGATTGGTGTAACAGCTAGGCATGTTTATGTTGTTTCGTTTTATTAAGTAAGTGCATGCTTGTAGTCTATTTTTGGCTGCGGTAGGCGGTGGCTCGAATGCACCGTGATTTTTTATACGTTTTATAAAACTTTTTGTTACTCGAGGCTACGTCTGCACTCGGCCCGTGTTTCCTGCTATTGTGAGAAATTATTTTTCAATTAAAAGTTTGCCTTGAGAGTAGGATTGGATTTCTTTTAGTCACGCGATGTTGTGGTAGAAATTGACTGAGGATTTTATATTATTATTTAAACTTTTTATTGGAAAATCAACGAAAATTACTGATAAAAAGACAGTTTATAATTTTTATCTATGCCATTGTACACTTACCTAACTATGAAAGTAATTAGTTTTTACTGTTTTTGCTAGGTACGTTATCTTAAATAGTATTAAGATAGGTACGGGCTACTATTGTATGTAATGAAAGGTAAAAAAAGTTATGTATGTATTTTTTTTTTTTTTTATTATTATGTATTTTATAAATAACAATAAAGTCATTATAACCAGGATATATATCATATGGCGAAATATGGTTCGTTTTGCAATATCAAAAGTAAAGTATTGTCTTCCAAAATCTCTCACCATAAACGCTCTCGAATACTGATTCAATGTAGAATACTCACCACTGAGTCACTTCTATGGGGTCACCCATTTGATTGGTAGAAGCCATAGTTTAACTTGTAAAGTAAAAACGACAAGCGCTGGTTTGGCCCGAAGATGGAGTTTAGCATCTAATAGGATGACGAGAAGTCGAATCCATGCTTCTATGCCATTTTCTACATACGTACCTAGGTTAAAATTTATCACCCATCAAAGAAAGAAAGAAATAAATAAAACATAAGTATATTGTGAAAGATTTAACAGAAAAACAAACACGAGTAAAAACATAACAAACAAACATAAAATCTGCCACAACGCAGCCCCAACTCAGCATAATGCTGGTTGTCCATCAATTACGTATATCACCTCCATCAAGACTGGTAAGTGATATAGTATAATTTTACATTGCTCTATGGATTGGACCGTGCTTAGCTTACCTACTTATTCTACACTACTTCACGGCAAATAAAGAGATAGGCAAAGAGCTCCATAATCTCACAATAAAGGTGTGGAGTGTGGACGAAAAGATTTGAGCGGGTTAGAAATTTGGAATAAGGATTCTAAAGGCTTTTTTTAGGCCTGCTCATGCGGTGGTAAAAAGGAGCAGGTTTGATTAGGTCGTGCATTTCCGCAGCATATTCTCGGAAGTGCGAACTAAACAAGACTGACATAAGCCTGGCCACTTAGCGGCGAAGGTCGCGGCTTTACCCTGGTTTCGCAAAAAGCATTATTTCCAATGATCCTCCTGACTTGTTTCTCAATTGTCTCCAGAGCCTCAAGCTGGTTTAGATATAGGCGATCCAAAACTTTTTCAGACTTTTCAGCCGTAACAGCTGAATAAAGCTCAAGCAGGTATTTAATTATGAGTGATCCTAAACTTTTAAGACTTTAGCAGCAAAAGCTTATACCGAAATATTGCCAGGAATTAACGAAGAAAACTACATATGTGTCAGCTTGTATCGAACGGCAAATTTTCTGTACAACTGTGCATCATGTTATTTCCCATGAGAATATCATATCCCTATATAAAATAATTAAATTAAAATTAAATTACTTAGTCGCATCAATTTCTCTCATAATACGAGCCTAACTTCACGTTGTACTGATCCTGATATGACATGTAATTTTTTTTTTCATACAAAATCCTATTATCTTGTCTAGCACAGTTTCAAAATCTTTGAATCTTGCGGTTTTCACGAAGTTTTAAGAACATATGCGAACATAATGTAAATAATCACCATTATTGTTGCATCAATTTATCTCACAGTGCGCGTCAAAATTTATGTTGTAGGTACTTATTTCGTTGTCACGTACAAATCCTAATTACAAAATATACATAAATGTCCAGCAGTGTTCTAAAAACCTGTGTAATTGCACACGGTATAAAATTATGCCGAAAAAACTGCTAGTTAAAGCAGCTCTTGCGACATTTTTAGCTTCTTCGACTCAGGACGCGTTGTTTTTTAGCTCGTTTTCTCAAGAATATCATCTGACAAATCACCAAGTTGCATCAATTTCACTCATAATGCGAGTGGAAACGTCACGTTGTGCTTATCTTGATGTGTCACGTACAATATTGCTCGGATGTGACAACTGCAAGCCCATTAGAGTTACATATTACACATTCTGAGAATAATTTTGCATGAAAAGTTGTAGAATTTGTAGATCTTTACATCCATGTCCAATCTTGAAGGTTTGTCTACTATTGTTGGCTTTAGATTTTATTTTGGAACTAGTGGACGCCCGCGGCTTCGCTCGCGTTATTTCGGGATAAAAAGTAGCTTATAACACTCCTAAGACCTCGTGCTACCTACTTATGTACATACCAAAAATCATGATGATCCGTTCAGCCGTTTTTGCGTGACGAGCATTTAAATAAACAGACAAACAGAGACACAGGTAAACGAACAAAAATTCTAGAAATTGTTGGTTCGCATTCTGCTATCAATTTGAAGTGTCTAAACATTTTTTAATAGGTATCTTATTTATTTGATTAGCCAAAAAACACCTCGAAATTCATTACATAGTACAAATTGTTTAACATGGGCGTTAACCTGATTGGATCTTATACAATTCGTTTAATTTGTTAATCTTTGTCGATTTTCTTTGTAGGTACAGATAGATAACTTGGAAAAGATGTTTAGTGCTGATCCGCTGCGAATTCAATGCGTTCATCTTGTGAGAGTTATCTTAGTAGATACGAAACTTTTTCGTTTGATAAAGATGTAAAATATTAAATTAACATAAAGAAATGTTACTTACTTATCATCTACGATAACGACACGACTGAGGGTCGTGTCTCCCCCGCAGAATTAATTCGTTAGGGGAGTTCTCTTGGGCAGAACATCGTGGTGGGCGCCCCGGTCCTTCCACGGAAGACACATGTCCTCGGATATAGTGGTCCTCAAACATGTCGGTTTCCTCGCGATGTTTTCCTTCACCGCTAAGTTCGAGAGCAATTCCACACATAACTTGAAAATACAAGTCATTGGTATAGGGCCAGATTCGAACCAGGGTGCGTCAGAATGGAAAGCAGACGCTGAGACCGCTGAATGAGACTCACTAGCTTTAGCTATATCCCGACACCTTACGATATAATATTCATTTTAAGGTATATATATATATTTTAAGGTATATGTATATATATATATATATAAAACTCAAAGGTGACTGACTGACTGACTGATATAGTGATCTATCAACGCACAGCCCAAACCACTGGACGGATTGGGCTGAAATTCGGAATGAAGGTAGATGTTCTGTTGTAGGCATCCACTAAGAAAGGATTTTTGGAAATGCTACTTTTAAAGGGGTGAAATAGGGAATGCAAGTTTTACTTCTTAATGCGAGCGAAGCCGCGAGCACCCACTAGTTGTCGATATATTAATTTTAAGGTATTACAGTAACCCTGTATTGCGGTACTGATGACTTCTTAACTCACTGATCGCCGGCTATTTCCTGATTTATTCTTGACATAAGACACTTATTTAAGACACAAGAATTTGTAAATGGCGAAGGCCTCTAGGGGGACTTCCAAACTCTCGACACTAAACGTCCTTAACTTCCCATGTCTTCAAATTTGCCAAAGCAGATTTTTTGAACATACAAAAACAAATTTTAGAAGACTTACATTCTCTGTCACGAGATCAAATAAATTTCATCAAATGATTAGTTATAGCTACGTAGGTATAAAGTCCAGTCTAGGTAACGCAAATAATGTTGTATACTTGCTTTTAAATATCGTATCTATGCCTGTTTCTGATGCTTCTAATACAGGAATACATGGCCTTTATACAGATGTGCGTTTCAAATTATTTCTCCTCAACGTTCAAAACAGAATAAGTGTTGGAAAATAATAGGTATGACTCAGAAGATAGTATTAGGTAAATTACAGCTCCAAATCCTAGAATCTTTATGTAGACTAAATATAAATTACGCTCCGATGAAAACGGATCTAGAACATGGCGTCATCAATCGACTATTTGTCCAATACCAGGATCTGACACGCCAATAAACTTGAATTTAGAATGCAATCACAAGCTACAATATCGTTTTTAAAACGTCGCGCAAGGCAAGCCACCCGACCGACACAACAAGGTCACCGCGTCGGCATTAACACGACGGATTGACAACGCCGCATGATGCTAGACAGGGAAAACAGCATGTGTAGCGCACATGTGCGAGGGAAACAGCATGATTCACATTGTTCGCTACGAAGAGAACGGGTGTGGAGTGTGCAACTCGTGACCCACGAGAAAGCGGGCGCCGAGACTGTATTTGAATTTGGAATTGAATATTTTGGAAAGTTTTCGGTATTTTGGAATAATATTTTATGGATTGTGGAATTTTAAATTGATTTGAATTTTTAATACTACTTGAATCCGTACATCTCAGTCTTATCTATTTTAAATTAAAAACTAACTAGGAATTTATAGTCTACCAAATTGAAATAGATGATACTAAATAGCATAAGCTACAAAACTTACTTACAAAAGAAAATCATAAGTGTTTTTCTCATGTTATGAGATTATCGTGTTCAAACTATTGAATTAGCTAATAAGAAAAAGCTTTAGTCTTATTTTCTGTTTGATCCATTGGATAAAACATCATTAAATGATTGTAATCATGTGATTATCATTTTTATTGTGTGATAGGTAGATATAACTTACAAAATACCTACTATAAAACAAAACATCGATATAATTGTATATAAATTACAAGAATATTATAACAAAACCAACTAAGCCGACCAGTAAATATAGGATATTATATCCCTCTACAGCTAAGTACTGTATTAAATTAAATGAGTAATAATGGAAAATAATACACACTGAAACATTAATAAAACTTATATTAATTAATTATAGTCAAATATGAAAAAGAATATATTTTTTAACTATAAATACCAGGGGAGCAGAAACAGTATGAATATGGCCGCGCCGCTTTTAGGCCTAAACGGACCGCGCTCGCAGCGCTTAACGCGACAATTATTTCAGTTATTTTTCCTTATTATTCCATTATATTAGATGGTAAATTGAAAATGAACTATTCACAACATAGTAAATTGTACATAGTTTAGTTATTGACTGATATTTCCCGGTATAAATTTAGTATTTGGCTGGAAAACGAGTGAATTTGTAACCACGATTTTAGTAACGCTTGCCGTATGCGTTCATAATATTTTTGATTTATTTCTTTACTCTTTAGTTATAGTGGTTATAGTATATTTCTAACTATTGTGTTTATAATAATTTGTGTTCGTCATTGTTATCTCTAACTTTTTGGAATAATATTTTTATTTTTTTTGGTTTTTTCAAATAATGACACTTATTTTTTGCCATTAACAAATCAAGAATGAGTCCATATAGGTAGTATCAAGCAGAATATAATTCTAAAATATTCAATTCTTAACATTTGTGTAAGATTTTAAATGCCTTTATACAACAGATTGCATAAAAAAGCGATATTGCAGCTGCAAATAAGAAGTAAACAACAATATGAACAATTATATAAGTATCTAAAAAACTTATTTTTTGTAAAATTTATGTTATTTTAATTAGTAATAAACCTGTCAATAATGGTAATTGTCCCCTTAATATCTCCACAGGGGTTGGGGGTGAATGTTGTGAGAGATAACATCACTATTTAGTGGGGAAACACCACAGAATTAGTTTTATGTTTATGAGGAAAATTACGTTAATTATATATTATTTGGATACCTACATATTGTATAGTGTTCGAATGATAGAAAATTATAATTTACTTATTGACGACTACAATTTAATTAAAAACAAGAACCTAGAAGAAAAAACAAAGAAGAGTACCTACCTAATGTAGAACTACTACATTAGGTAGGTACTCCTACCTAATGTAGTAGTTAGCAGTAAATCTGATTATTTTTATATTTGTAAAATGTACTTCGAAAATATTTAAAAAGGCACAATAAAATTTTAATATATGTAAGTAAATTTATTTGCAAATAGGACAAAATTAAAAAAAAAATACTTTTAGGAGAATTGATAATCACCTTTTCTTAAAGTCGGTTAAAAATGTATACCTAGTAAGAACATCCTAAACACGTTTGCAGGGATTTTTTCTCGGGTTTGCTGCATTTCAAAAATATAAATATGTACCTAATAAAACTTTTTACCATATAGGTATGCATATAATAAAGCTGAAAGTCAGAACATTGAATATATAAAAAAAAATGTTTGGAGATACTAACAATTGATAGCAGTTTGATTGTTGACGTTCCAACAATTTCTCGAATTTTTGTGTTTGTCTGTTTATCTGTAATTTCAAATTTCAAATTTCAAATTCATTTATTGGTCTGCGAAACATGGGTACATAAAAGGTCTTACAATTATTTAAGAGCGCCACATTTCAGCCATCGGCATGCAAAACCATTAATCTAAGTAGGTACTTACAATTAATCTAAGTATTTTCGTTACATATATCATCGTCATTAAAGAATTCGTCAAGAGTATAATAAGCCTTTGCTTGCAGTAAACATTTCAGTTTATACTTGAAGACTTGTAATGATAATACGTCAGTTATACATTTTGGCAAGTGATTGTAGACTTTTGGGGCCATATTTAAAACACAATTTTTAAACATAGTTGATTTACAAGCAGGTTGAATCAACCTATATTTCCGGCGATCACTCTTATGATTTCCATATAAATAGATATTATTACGTACAAACATCGCACATTCAAAGATGTAAACACAAGTCAATGTTAAGATTTTTAAACTTATAAAATAAGGCCTACAACTTTGCATTTTGCGCAGACCACAGATCGCACGCACACACTTTTTTTGAGCAATAAATACTGATGAGATGTTTGTTGCATTACCCCAAAACAAAATACCGTATCGGAGCAATGATGAGACATTCCCATGATAAGCCGTAATAACTGTTTCTCTGCCTACGGTTTTTGAAAGCATGTACAATGCGTAGGAGTTTTGAGACAACTTAGTTGTAAGATCTTTTATATGTGATTGCCATTTTAAATTGCAGTCTATATGAATACCTAGAAACTTTGTTGTCTCTATATTTGATATAATCCGTCCTGAATAATTAATGTTAAGGTCATGTAATTTATTTATTCTATTTCTAAATGTCATTATGTTTGTCTTGTCAAGATTAATTTTTAATTTGTTTAATGTCAGCCAATTAATAATATTATTCAATGTTTTATTTACGTCATCCTCAATATTTATTTTATCTTTATGTGCAAATAATATTGTACTGTCGTCAGCGAATTGTATAGTTTTGTTATTAGTAACTTTTGGTAGGTCGTTAATATAAATATTAAAAAGAAGGGGACCCAACACGCTTCCCTGGGGTACACCACACTTAACAGTTCTAAAATTGGATGTATAAATTATTTCTTTTTTTGATTTAGGACATATTTTTGTTATTTGAGTACACTGTTCTCTATTTTTTAAGTACGATTGAAGCAGGTTATATACATTGCCTCGAATACCATATAAATATAGTTTTTCCAAAAGTATATTGTGGTCCACATAGTCAAATGCTTTTGTGAGATCCATATATAATGCGCAAACTAACATATTTTTATTCAAATTATTCATTACTGTGTCCAAGAATGCGTAAATAGCTTGATGTATATTTTTATTTTGTCGGAACCCAAACTGCTCCTTAGCAAATATTTTGTGTTTCTCAAAAAATGCCGTAACGCTGCCGTATATAACCTTTTCAAATACTTTTGAGAATACTGGTATCAAAGCTATTGGTCTGTAACAACCTATATCATTTCTATCATTTTTTTTAAAAAGAGGCTTTATGATAGTTTTTTTAAGTTGATCCGGAAAAACGCCTGTTTGGATACTCAGATTGATTATATGGCTCAATACTGGTGATATAAATTCAGACACTGATTTAATTATTTGCGTAGTGATACCATCATAACCAGTGCTAGAAGTATTTTTTAGGCACATGATTATTTTATTTATATCCTTAGAAATAGTTGGGGGCATGAAAAGTGAATTAATATTACGATTTATTTCAGTATTTAGACCAGTGCCTGCTACATTGTCCAGGTTTTGACTTATAAAATAATCATTAAATAGGTTGGTCACCATTTTAGGGTCTGTAACAAGTTCAACATTTATTTTTAGTTCAATTGCCTCTGTACCGCTTGTTTTATTGTTCCCATTGTCTTGCTTTTATTGGCTGAGTTAATTATCAAATTTTCATTTTGAGATTTTTGTGTCAGTTTAATTACCTTTTTTAATCTACTGGACAGTTCTTTGAAGCTACGTTTATTTTCTGGGGTTCGGTTGGTTCTGTATTTCCAAAGAAGAGAACGTTTTCGTTTACAGCATGCTTTAATGCCAGTGGTCAGCCATTTTGGTCGCATGCGAGTAAATATTTTTCGTTTAGTCAATGGAAAGCATAAGTCATAGAATAAGTTAAATATGTCAAGAAAACCACTAAAGGCATCATTCGGATTAGACATGCTGTATACATCTGAGAAAGAGAGTGCTTTTATACAGTTAATGAATTTATTCACATTTTCCACAGAGTAGTCACGTCTAGTTATGAGCCAGTATTTCATGTAGAAATTTGGCTTTACTGGACAGCTTAGCAATTGGGCAGTATGGTCCGACAGAGCAAGTTCAAGCACCTTACCTTTGCAGCCTTTAGTATTATACAAAATATTGTCCAAACATGTTCCGCTTATTTTTCGAGTGCATTCACGTATGGCAAATTTAAGATTGTAACAACTGATTAATTCCTCAAACTCTGTAACTTTATTGTTTTTTTGTAGGATATCAATATTAAAATCGCCGCAAATTATGATCTTTTTCTTTTGAAAACATAAATCATCTAGCATCTTACGTAAATTGGTAAAAAATGTTGTGTAATGACATTTAAGGCGTTTCGGCGGTCTGTAGACGCATAATACAATCAGCTTATGATCAATAAGCTCAACACCGGAGAATTCTACTGCACCTACCGAGCTATATTTGTGTAAATTATCAAGAGGCTTGAACCGGTGAGTGTTTCGCACTAGAACACAAGATCCACCAGCTCTATTATTCCTACAGTACGATGAGGCATGACAAAAATTGGGGATTTTTAGGTACTTTGTATCTCCGCTTATCATATTGTGTTCAGTGACGCATAAGATATCGATAATAGTATTGTTATTTTCAATAGAGTGTAAGTTAGTTACAAGTTCATCAGACTTATTCAACAACCCATCAATATTCTGATGTAGTACATGAAGGTGCTTATATACGAAATAAATGATTTTTTGAAGTATTCATCTCATTGTTGGGCAATTTAAACTCATTCGACGTTTGAGTGCATCTGTCTACTTTCTTGTCTGTTTTTTTTACTTCCGTTAATATGTCTGCGTTACATGATGTCCGTAAAGTAACAATTTCTTTACAGTTCATTGGTGTGTATTTATTGTATAGATTTTTATAGCTAATGTGTAGGATTTCTCTCAGAGTACTGCGACATATATTAAGACAGAAGTCACCTCTAGTTGGTCTGTATTCACCGTATGACATGTTTACATAAGTAACGTGTTTATATTGCTTACATATTAGTTGAATCTCATAATTCAGTTTTTCCTCTCTTAGGTGTGTTCCATAAAGTACTTCTGGAATTAGAATATTAGTATTTGAAACTGATTGAAGCCATGTATGCAATCGACTCTGAATTTCATATGGAGTTATTTCATTAGTACCAATCAATAAAATAATGACGTCATCTTTTGTGTAGTCGCGGATTTCATGTTCAGTTCCACTTAGTATGTCTTGTAGACGTGCTCCTGGCTTGAAAATACATTTGACATCATAATGTTCACCAAGTAGTCGTTGCAGTGTTACTCTAGTATGCTGGCCTTGATCATCGGCTAAAATAAGAATCCTGTGGTTTGATGTATAAAACAAATCATGTTTATTGTTGTTTCTTTCGTAGTTGCAGGTACTGTTCGGATTTTTTGGTGTTATTGGCTTCCTTATAGGCAGTGCCTTTTGTATTTGCGGGATAGTTTCGTTTTGTGCGGCCACTTCCAAAATAATTTGTTCATTTTGTGATATATTATCAATTACTGATGCATAGGTTATATTTCCCTTAGGCTCTCCCTCTGGCTCAATACTAGTCGTTGATGGTGAACCAGGTTGAGTACTAGAAGTTCCAGGATTGACTCTGTGTGGCGATTGTTCGCTGTCTGATACTTCCGTTTGTTCGAATTCCTTAATGTTTGTGCGCTGTCTTTTACGTAGGGCAATAGGGCTGTTACGCCCACTCCAATTTTTACCTCGACGTGGTTGTTTCCTAGTGGGAGTATTTTTTGCTGGACTGCTGTCAAATCCTAAGGTCTTGTATCTATTAACGATTTCTGTCAATTTCTCATTTTCAGTTAGTAGTTTTTTATTTTCTAGCAAGAGAGTGTCTATTTCTTGGTGCGCAGATTGTAATTCTATATTTAATTTCTCTAATTTTTTATCTTGTTCATCATCAAAACTGTCCACTAAAGTGTCGTTAGGCAAGCTTTGACTAGAGCTATTTAAGAATGTCGCGTCGGAAACGTCATTCATTGAGTTCCATGGCTTAGATAGTCGGGGGTTCGAGTTTTCGTCGCTAGCCATTTTTATTATATGGAGTTTCTACTCTACTATGCAGCAGTTTTGCTTCTCTGTGATGACTTCAATAGTGACAGGTAAGTAGTCAAGTTGCGACTGTCATATAACATAAGCTGTCAATGTCAAGCTGTTTAAGACAAGTTGAACTGTCAATATAGTCTGTGACATGCTCGTTGATCGTTGATTTAGTGTCAAATAATCGCGAAATGTTTGCAATTGCCAATTCCAAAATTATTTTGCAATCAGTGCGAATTCAAAACAAATAGCTTTCATAACGGTTTCTTGTAATGTGGACAATCCGAAATTTGCAGCTATGTAGGATAATTCTGAGATTCTCACCAGTGTTATAGTCTTCGGTATTATTTGGAGGTTACGTGCAGTCACTTATTATGTTCAGTAAGTCACACTTTTTGCAGATATTTAATTAAATTAATAAATTTTGAACAGGACTTTTGTTTATGTTGTGTTCCGGCCAGTGTTGCCAGATGAACTCCAGAATGAACAGATGTAGCTCTGTCTATCTGTGTCTCTGTTTGTCTGTTTATTTAAACGCTTATCACGCAAAAACGGCTGAACGGATCATCATGATTTTTGATAGGTAAGTAGTATGAGGTCTTAGGAGTGTCATACTTTTTATCCTGAAATAATGTGAGCGAAGCCGCTGGCGCCCACTAACATCCTATTATGAAAAATTAACGTAAAAATAGTAATTTTGAGTGACAGGAGTTTCTAGGTTATTTGGCGATGATTTGGTATTTTCGTTTTATGCTTCAGGTTACTTTATACAAAAAACTACTTTTAACCATGTTCCAATAAAAAAAAATCATTTCAAATTATACATACGACATAATCTTGTAGGGAAAGGCATCTGAACGACTTAATAACTGTGTTTCGTAATTAAACATGTTATTAGAGAATACTCTAAGTACACATAATCCTTTATAAGCTATAGTATTCTTTAGCCACAATTTCCAACAAAGTTTCCTGATCCAAACACGCGTACATTAAATCCATTCAAAATGAAACCCCCGTCTCCCCTCCGCGGGCATTATCCCCGGTCGATACATCCCATACCTCCCCTTACAACCAATCTAATAGACTCCTCACTATATTACAGAAATTCCAATTAACATATTACACTGATCAATAAACATCTATCTATACATGTAATAAAGCTGAAGAGGGTCGAAAGCCTGAACATTGAACATACTTAAAAAAAAAGTTTGGAGTTACTTCGAATTGATAGCAGAACACGTTCCAACAATTTCTAGAATTGTTGTCTATTTATCTGTGTATCTGTTTATTTAAACGCTCATCACGCAAAAACGAATCATGATGATTTTTGGTATGTAAGTAGTATGAGGTCAAAGGCTACTTTTTATCCTGTAATAATGCGAGCGAAGCCGCGGAATTGCTCACATTGTATTGGGAAAAAGAAGCTCTGAGAGTGACATGTTACATATTTGAGCAATTACGTAGATCCGTCGCCCCGTTGCGGAATTGAGCGCGCTTATGATGCTTGCCGTATTACCACGCTGGGTGGCAAAGATGATGCGTTGAGCAAGTTGAGTTTGTATTGTATAAGTAACTATATATATGAGGCCCTTAGGGCGGCATGATAAACTCTCGACACCAGAGTAGGCCACTCTCATTCGATAAGAAGAAGAAGAACTATATCCATACATCTACTTACATATCACTAGTTTATAATGTCTATTGTCTATGAAACATCCCCTTCCTCCCACATCCCCTCACCTCCCACACCCCCTCCCCCTCTCTAGTAGCTTCGTTACCCCCTCGTTAAGTCCGTTCGATTAATGTTTTAGTAATGCGGGTAGGTCCGGGCTTTTCTACTTCCGGGGTGATTGGGCGAGTAAAAATAGTATAGACGCTACATCAATCATGTCTTGTAGATGCAATAAAGTCAATGATGATGATGATGAATTGAGTGAGCGTAGCGAGGTCTTTGAAGAGAATTAAGCAATTTTAATTGTACCTACCACGTATGTATTTATTCATTCTGGAGTAGGTAAGGTAAGGTAGTAGGTGAAGCGCCCGTAGCTCAGCGAGTGGAGGAAATCGCATGCGATTATCAATGTTAAGCAAAGGTTGACGCGATCAGTACGCGGATGGGTGACCGAAAAGTGGTGCATTCCATTTGGGGCGCTTCCGTGGATCGGATGACACGTTAAATTGTAGGTCCTGGCTGTTAGTCTAGTACGGCAGTCATTAAGCCATGTCAGAGGCCCTTAGGGCGGCTCGATAAACACTCGACACCAGAGTTGGCCACTCTCATTCGATAAGAAGAAGAAGGTGAGGTAGGAAAAAACTATTACTGCTCACACCACTCCTTTACAAATGAGATTCACTGTCGATCCAAGACTCACTTTTTCTTAATTTAATTACTTTTAAAAAATCATCTCATTTGTTTTAGCCCTAGCTTGTGAGCAAGCGCATTGTAAGCACTGAGTTTAGGTACATGTACATGTACAAAGCTTTGGAAAACTTTACCAGAAGCTGTGTTTCCTGCGAACTATACAATCCAGGGGTTTTAAATCTAGAGTTAATAGCTATCTTCTAGGTAAACGTGTTACACCCTAGGCTGCAGCAATGCTTAACATCAGGCAGGCTGTATTCAAACGTAAACGTATCCCAGGTAAAAAAAAGGGGAAATTTATGAAAGGATGGTGATGAAAGATGGAGCTCTTGAATTAAGATTTATAATGATTTCTACGAGATACCGTTTCCATTCAAATCTGGTTCAAGATCGACTCACGCTTGACTACTGTTTCATCGCGCCGCGCCGCAACGCACTGGGCGAGTTTTTGGGAACTACTGTTGTATAAAAGTGAATTTACATCAAACAAACAAAGAGCTAGAACAAGAGCATTCTTTCGTGATATACCTATACATTCGCTGGAACACAAGACCACAAAAACACTTTGTACAGCCAGCGAGCATTCATAGAGCATTCCAGAATCTTTGCGATTGCGAAAGAATGCTTTACTCCCGTTTATACTAAAATAATTTAACAAAGTGGGAGTAGAATGAGCATTCGCTCGCTTGGTGTGAATCCACCTTAAGATGTGAGGTTACTAATGTTTTTGAGTTTAGGTACTCTGATACTAATTATCAGTGCCTTAATACGATACATACAACACTACAGCAATCTAAATAAATTAGGCTACGCATTACTTTATCAAAAAACACATATATCCACCTACACAAAAATCATTAAAAATATTGTACCACTAGTAGATGCCCGCGGCTTCACCCGCATTATTGCCGGATAAAGTCTAGCCTATGACACTTCCTGGACCGCATACTACCTACGTACAAAAAATCATGAAAATCCGTTCAGCTGTTATTGCGTGATGAGCGTTTAATTAAACAGAGACACAGATAAACAGACCAAAAATCTATAAATTGTTGAAACGTGTTCTGTTATCAATTCTAAGTAAGTATCTCCAAATACTTTTTTGAATATATTCAATGTCATATATCGATATCATACCTATAACGCAAGCGTTTCCTTAATATGAGACTAGATGGCGCTATATTACCTGTTCTGCAATTTACATTCAAACAACTCCAAGTTCACAATACCTTCTAACAAAAGCTCGCAATAAACCAACTACCACAAACTTGCAACAAAAGCTCTCGTTCCAGGAACAAAAAAAGGGTCATAAAACTCAAAAGCTGGTATAGCAGCCCGAGGGGCGTGTGCCGGCCACTCCCGGGCACCACTCCTAGGGGCGGGGCGGAGGCCGGCCCGCCCCCGCCCTACGGCCCTTGCCCTGCGAGGTGAATGCCTTCTAAGAACTCACGGATAGATGCTTCGAGAAAGTTTCGTTTGTTGAAGTTGTTGTTCTATGTAACATTGCATTCGCTTGTATGCTCTCATTTGTATGTTTTACCATTCGTTTTATGGTCTTTCATTTGTCTTTGATTACTTTTCACGTGTTTAGTTTTCAAGTTCTAGAACTGTTGTTGTCAGTATGTGGATATGTAAGTTTTTATACTTACAAATTGTGATTGTCATTATAGGAATAGAGATTTTACAGTGGTATTTAGAATTAGTGTTATTAACTATTTGTGGGCGTATTTAAATCAGCGATAGTGATATTATTTAAATAAATCTAAGCATTTTTCATTAGTCTAAAATATTTCTACGATTCTACAGTAGGTACAGACCTGAAAAATAGTTAACCAAACCTGTTAATCAAATTCGGTCTGCAACCAAGTTTTTTTTTTGATGAAATAGATTGGGCTTGATGAATACTGTTCGATTGACATAGTTGTTCATCTATTTTTCTATAAACTTTACCAACAATCTAATGATAAACTTGTATAGTATGATCATCTTAAACATGTTTACAGGGTGTAACGTTATAAAGAAGAAAGCTCCCAAAAATAATCTGAAACTCGGCTAACCTATTGTCCCTTCGAATTGCAAGATTCTGATGATAAACGTTTTGTTTATGGAGGAAGAAATTTAAGAAGATCTATAGGGTTGGTTGGGAACATATTAGCTAAAAATTGGCTTATACAAACAACATGACGTTAATTTTTAAATAACATAGATTTTTAAATCTTATATCAAAACGTTACAAGAAAAAACCAACATTATTTTTATTTGTTTTTGCGGATACATGGTCTTTCTCTTAGCAGTCTAAGAGGCAAATTTCTGACTCTACCAGTCCTAAAACTATAAGCCCTGAACACAACATAGTCCCAATAGAAAGCATTGTCAAATCTAATTTCCAACTTTGGTTTGAAACTTAGGTATAAATAAAAACTGCATTGACCATCCCTTCTAACACAGTCGAGGGGCGCCAGGGGGCGTTCCCGTCTACAGGCAGGATAGACAGGAGTCATGGGGCGTACATACTGCTACCTATTCTATGGTGGAAACACAAGGAGAGCTCTTTGATTTTATGGCAGCCTGGTAGGCAGACGGCCCGATTACCTGCGGATCGGGCCGTCGCTTGCCGTCCCGGACGGATATTGTGAGTGACATTTTTGACGTTTTCTAAGGGTTTTTGAGTTGGTTTTTTGAGTGTTATTTTAGAAAATATTGAAGAAAAAAGAATAGGATTGAATGGGAATAGTATTTAGCGAGTTTTAGTTGTTATTAAAGTAAAGAAAGGACTTGCGAAATTATGGAGAAACGGAATTTGCAGTTTGATAAACAGACAGTTAGTTAGTTGAGTTATATTTAGTTTCTGTCAGGTTAGCTATCGAAGGTTTTTGGTACATTAGTAGGTATAATGAGTAATAATCTTTTTTGATTATTATTAATAAGATTTTAAGCAAAACTATTAAACAGGACATAACTGCTAAGACTGCGTAAGAGATTTGTGTCTATTTTATTTCAAAAACAGCGGACGGCTTTTTTAACGAGAGTAATGCATTTTCCTAAGCATAAAATCGTTTTTATCCGATATCCGAAGCATTTTCATGCATGTCGGCACAACAATCTGCCAGAATTCAAAGTTAAGAAATGAACGATTTTTACGCTGTTTGCGGTTAAATTAATACTTAGGAGAATCGCTGGGCGTACATTTGGTATTTAGACAAATAAACATAGTAGGTATGTCTATAGCCTTAGAACTGGATTATGTCAAAATTGCACCGAAATAATGTACTTAATCCATTACATATACATAGTCATAAATCTTGGGTTCTATTTTTATTAAAACAAAGTTATAGGGGGTCAAAAAAGGCCTGAACTGCTTGTAGAAACGGATCATACGGTTGTGCAGATTTCGTGCTCGAGATAGATCGTAAATAACAAATCATTTACTGACATTCTAATACATGCTTCTTAGTTTCAAATACCTCGTTAGATAGGTATAGGTAGATAACTTACTGATATTTTATTTTCAAACGATGCGGCGTTTGGTTTTCAATATAATATTTTTATTTTGTAGTTTTAGTAGGGGATAGTTTACAATGCAGTATTTTTAGTGTGAAACAACAAAAAATAATGATAAAAAAAACTTTTAAATCAAGCTTTTATTTAAATGCGCTAGTTCAACTTAATGTACAGTCATTCCTTCACCATCCAAGCCATCCAGTTGTGGAACATAATATATTGCCATTGCCTGTTAGGCAAGCTGAGTCCTTAAGCATATTCCAAAAGGAAGTGTATCATCATTATTTATCATCCATATAGTATTACATATATGTATTGTATTATTTATTATTATTTAGTAGTGTATTATCTGAGTTTGTATTGTGTTATTTTGCTTATTTATTTATTTTACGTATTCTTGTACACCGCCTATTTAAGATTCTAAATCCTGTCCATCCAAAGGTGCCTGGAAGAAATCGCCTAAGGCGATAAGGCCGCTCAATGTGCATTAAATTAGTTTTTAAATTTCTTTCTTTATGTAATTTCTTTGGTGTGCATTAGAGACATACTTATCTTATCTTATCTTAGAGATCAAAATTTGAAAATGCATGTAACGTCGTCGTAGTATAATACAATTTTAAATCATATTAACCACATTCATTTATGAATACAGAATTGTTATCACATATTATTAAAGCTTGTCTATACAAGATTTTGTTCAGTGAACCATGACATCGGTTCCGTGAATCATTTCCAATTTAGAATTTGTAGACGGCTTTTTTAGACCTGTGTGTTTAAACCGCCAGAAAATTCAAATTTGATCTTGATTAATATACTCACAAGTTATATACCTTAGCATTAACGTATATTTTTTTACATGTTTATAAATTAGTTTTGGTCTGGAGTGCGAGATTATTGTTTTAGGTTTTAACAGTTTCGTCTATTTTTTACCGAGACCTGTCGACTTGTACGTCATATATAATATATGCGATATCGTCAGAATTTTATACAATTTCAGTATGTTGCTCTATACAAGCTTTTAAACTCGTGTACAAAACGTGTTTGTGAAAGCAGTGTGCTTGTATCTATGTATATCCGCCGATTTCTTTAAAACTATAAATGATATCGACATGATTCTTTTTGTATTAGATTAGATTTGTCTAGATCTTAACACAATCAATTAAGTAGTTTACAGATATCTAAGCATTTCAGGAGCGGGAATGTACGGACACCGAAAGGCGGCTACACGTCGTCGCGACGCGTCGATTCAACTTTTCACACTTCTGTTTCTTGTGTTTTATACTAACAATATAACTTAAACATGGACGTAAATAAACATTGAATCATCATCATCCACAGCCGTCTCTATCCCACTGCTGGGCATAGGCCTCTCTTTGAATGTGCCAGCTGCGTCGATCTTGTGCAGACCTCATCCATCAAACATTGAATATACAGGTTGAATTGAAAACCTCAATTTCTTTAAGAATTCATTTAAGACTATTGCAATAGTGTTCCGATACAAGAGCGGAGTTACAAAATAAAAAACCTAGTCTAAAGTTACGCTGGATGTTTTGTACTTATGACTCATGTTTGCCATTTTACTGGGTAGGTTATATACAAATAATTTATTTGTAAATAAATTTTATTCAATAATAAACAATATATACACATATATACACTAATAAAACTAAATAAGAGTATGTACATTTAACCTAAATTTAAAACATCTACATGTGGTATGGAGCCAAGAACGCTGGCTGCATTCCCACGCTGGATTGCTATAGAAATCCTTTGCGCAAGGAACCAGCCAGCGTTCTTGTCTCTAGTGATGTTATTCAACCTTTTATTTAATTTTTTTATAAAAGACTTCGTGCTTTTACCCCACGGACCAAAAGTTTCGAAGCCAAGCGGTACGAAAATATAATCAGTCGATAATGATGTACTTATATTTTCGCCGCTTGGCTTCTTCTACTGCATCCGCCGCGGCTCCTGCCGCTTGTACTGTTCCACTGAGGCGAGAAGGAGCTAGTGTATCGACGCAAGTTGCGTCCCATACAAGAGCCCTTCCCCGCTCCCAGGGAATCAGTGTGAGGCCGTCGGGGCGCTTACCATCGTCACGGACCATGCCAATCGGTTCAAGAACCGATGGTACGTTGACGGTGGCAAGTGCCCGTCTCACTATGTCATTCAGCGAGCCGTGGCGGGAGAAAATTGATGTAAAAAAAATTGTAAATTGATGTCTTAGGAATTAAATGAAGTGTAAGTAGTTTGTAAGGGTGTTTATTGTTTATGTTTTTATACAAACTTAATACCTAATAAAATAAGTCGCGGTGTTCAGTCCTCGGATGGGTGACAATAAGGTGGCATTCAATTTGGGCGCTTCCGCGGGTTTCGCTTGTTGGCCCCGGCTGTTTGTCTGTATAGTACGGCAGTCGATAAGCCATGTCAGAGGCCCTCAGGGCCGCTTGATAAACTCTCGACACCAGACTTGGCCACTCTCATTCGATAAGAAGAAGATGCAAATTAACATACTCAATAGAACACAACTAAATTAAATGATTAGTTAGTAGAGAAACTGGGACTAAATCTAGTTAGTAATTAGACCATAACACAAGCTATAACAAGTAAAACAGGCTATTTTACGTGATATAACGAGGAACTTGACTAGCGCAAAATAAAACATGAACAAAAATTATAGACTTATCGCCAATTATTTTTCCTTAGGATGCTACGGATTCCTAGACCTCTACGAAAGTGCTACGTCACAGAAAAGACATAAACGCATTCCCATCTACGCTAAATATAATATTGATAAAAATCAATCTGAAAATAGGTTTGTAATTTTATTTTTTCATAAGACTACTTTTTTCTTGTACTTGTTACGTTATATAGGCTTGGTTATTAAAAATACATACATAGTAGGTACATAATAATATACTAAATATACTCATGAGCCTATATTAAAAATAATTACATATATTGCAATTAAGTCTATGCTTTGTTTCAAACCTATAAACATAATAACAAGCTAAAAGATTTCCAACTAAATAAAACAAATGCTAGCGCAATACCATCAAAACAATTGAGAAGCGTCTCATCATTCACGTTCCGGTGTCAACGCCTCGATATCTCAATCGAGCACAGAGCGCATAAACCGTCCATTCTTACGAACGGAACGTGTACACGAATCTATTAGCCTTCAAGGTGACGGATCGATCGGACCGCGCATGCGCGAGGGACGCTAACACACGTGGCTGTCAACAGATGGCAGCAGCAACCACTGCGCATGTGTGGCTATATTGAACCACGCACACAGACACAACACGCACACGTGCTCATAAATCATTATGTTTGTCGTAACCATACGGCTTCGAATTAACTTCGCGGCGCGTAATGACGCAAGTCACTCTTGATATACTATTTTATCAACTATTATTACAAAAATAAGGTTGTGATTTGTGTGGGAATGGTTTGCCTAGAATCTACACAAGTGGTCGAGCGAGTTAAATGTTTTGCAGACGTCAATTACCGTCGCTTTTCTCGCTATTTGTGGCTTTGATATGCCACAGGTTTGATTGAACGTAATCTTGGCTGACACGCTTTAATCTGCGCTTAAAGTAATTTATTTTCCTTATAAACTGATTTTAACCCTGTATTTTGTTTTCTCACTTAAGCAAAGAAATCGTAAGTTATCACATATAACAAATTTACGTACCCATCTGCCTAGATTCTGGATAAACGTCCTTAATCAAAAGGGTTTTCACTTTCTATCAAAGCTAATGTCCATTTCAAACGATAATAGAAAAATCGCTGTTTTTAAAGTATATTAGATATGTTACATGTATTTCAACACATAGGTCTTTCCTATACTTCACCATCAATCGTATATCTTTTAATTCCTAGTTTTTTTCTGCTTAGTCCTCAGATTGCGATTTAGACGCGTGTTCTTTCGGATGTCTTCTACCCATCGCATCATAGCGGGTGTTTTACAAAAGTACTTTGATATACATTTATTATTTACTATATACCTTTTTTGTACATGCATCGATAAATACACTAACATGTAGAAGTCGGAGATTATTTATGTAGTATATAGCTGCTTACTTAACTAATCGATACTAATATTATAAAGCTGAAGAGTTTGTTTGTTTGTTTGAACGCGCTAATCTCAGGAACTACTGGTGTGAATTGAAAAAATATTTTTATGTTGAATAGACCATTTATCGAGGAAGGCTTTAGGCTATATAACATCACGCTGCAACTAAAAGGGACGAAGATACAATGGAAATAAGTAAAAAACGGGGAAAATTATTCATCTTTGAGGGCTTCCGTTGCGTGCGCTGCGAAAACGGTTCAAGATATCAAAAAAATATGCATGCAAGAATTATTCCTCTTAAAATAATCTAACAAAATGTCTGCAACAGTATATGTCTATCTTTTAAGATTAACTCACTAGAACTGTTTTTATGATAATAACTATTCTACGTGGACGAAGTCGCACGCACCAGCTAGTGACAGATATGTTATTTGATGGAAAATTGCCAGCAGATACGGAACGGATCTTCAAACTATCTCTCACGTTTAATGAACTTGTGAAAACTCCAATAATATTCAAAGGCACTTTCCCCGCAGTTCGTGCAATTCAAATATGAAGTTTGACTACAAACGGAGCAAAGTAACTTTATCGTTCTTTATTGAGGAACTTGCAGTCTGCAAAGTTTCGAAGCTGGTGAAAATTTATGATATTTACTGCACTTGCGAAGTAAGTTGGCGGCCGAGCCAAACTATAGGCCCGACGTGAAAGTTACACTCGAAAGTTTGTGACAGACTTATGGTAGTAGACGACGAAGTATACAAAAGGTTATATTCAAGAGTTAAATAATATTTACAATATCCTCCAATGTACTAAATACATACCTACATAGGTATGTATCGACTTTATATAATATTGTAGGATTTTACAAATGTTTCTAAACATTTTTTTTAGTTCATAGCTTTCACAATCAGATTATTTCGATACAATAAGTATAAATTCTTATTAATTTACATTAAAAAGGATAAAAACATCTTGTATCATCATAAAATCGTATAAACGGATCACCGAGCTTTGTAAATAATCTTACTTTGCGTCCATTGTCAAAACCAGTCGTCGTATACAAAGAAACAAGTTTCTTTACATTATTGAATACACAAGAGACCGCGCAACAATAAACCCAGATAAGCCAGTAGATAAGGAAGAAAAAAAACACCAGCGCACCATATGGTGCGCAGTCCGGTGACAAGTACTAGGCGATCATAAGCTACGAGGAGGTTTACTGAACGAGAACAACGGAAGCCGACCGTGAAAAGTGTCGCGTGATACCAACATTGCAACGCACCGAGCATGCTGCGGAGGAATGTCATTGTATGCGAATGACTTGACGTTAATGATGGCGATTTCTCTATTCTATTTTCAAATTAGCGTTCTATTTTTCGGTTTGAATGGCGTTGGTTTTGGTGTTCTATTTTTGAGATGATATTTGGTTTTAAAGTGGGTAGTAAATTTATGAGCCCACGCTTGTGCTGATATATCATGGCACCTACAGATATATTCTGGCACCTACAAATAATTCTCTGTGAGTCGTATTTCCTCATGACTGAGGGTCGTGACTCCCCCGCAGAGTCAATTCGTTTAGGGAATTCTCTAGGGCAGATACGTCGTGGTGGGCGCCCAAGTCTTTTCACGGAAGACTCATATCCTCGGATATTTTGGTCCTCAAACATGTCTCCTCACAATGTTTCCCTTCACCGCGAAGCGAGTGCAAATCCAAACATAACTTGAAAATACAAGTCATTGGTGTTGGGCCGGATTCGAACCAGAATGTGTCAGGATCAAAAGCAGACACTGGGACCGCCGAGCCACATTCGCTTACAGATTATTAGTCATTCGTAAATCCGTGTTGTTGGAATCCCTTGATCTGTATAGAGAGGGGATCCGTCGCGGGTGGGCGGCGAGTCATTATGCGATTGGGAGGCGTTAATTTATTATTGTTGCGTTTATATCATTAGCCGTATTGTTTGCCTGCCCTTTTGGATTATACCTAACTTGTGTGCGTCATTTATATCAGATGTATATGTGTATGTGGATTGTGACTTGTGATTAATCGTATCTTTATGTTTTTGTATGCTACAGTTGCTATATTATGCAAATATGCATTCAATGTGCTTTAGAACAGATATGCAAACAGATAAAGCCGACGCAATTCAATGGCCAACGCAAGTTTTATTGTAAAGAAAGGTTATAAATGAGCAAAGAAATAGAAATAGAAAATCATTTATTAAGACAGACTTCAAAACATACACACACACATAATATGTATATACAATAAATAAATAAATAAGTAATAAACACACGTATACTCTTATATCTATTTCAATTGTTCAATAAACATAGTTATTAGAGATAAATATTATCTACTACATAGATATTGTGTCTTATAGTGAATTATTTCGCTCCCTCTTTTTAAGTTTCGTCAGTATTGGATCAGTGATCTCAATTTCACAACCTCATTCAAACAACCGAAAAACAAACAATAAGGATTTCAACAACCAAAGTAAAGACCTCTGTAAGCTTTCCAAAGTCGTCTAATCTCAATCGTCAACATAACTTCCAAACAAAGCTTTTTTGGCACATAACTCCATAGTATTACCAATCTAACCAAGCTTATTTGACAGCCGTTTTAATAGTTTTAGTTCACAATCTCCTGCCAAAATAACACTGTCACATTATCAAAAGTGGCTTAGACCCAAACAAACGAACATCTGCTATTTCTCAGACGAACGTGTCCCTAATCACCGCTCTACAAAGAATGAGAGAACGAGACAGAGATATACAGCTAGTGGACGAGTGAGAAGGACAAAATATCACCGGAACATTTCACAAGTCCCGTCGCGCTCGACGGGTTCCGAACCAAATGAATGGTCGAAGCAACGATATCATACCTGTTAGATTCCTATTGCCTATTGCCTAGAGATGATAATATATGACACACTTTATGCCAAAGAAATATAAATGATAGGTCAGCTCCAAACATAATTGTGTATTCCACTCCAAAATTATGGTTTCGGGTGACATTAAAAATGCTTTTTAGGATCAACGCGAACGCCCGTCTCGAATAGCTACCACTTTGGTCACATATTATACATATAAAAAATAAAAATAAAATGATACATACCGCATGATGATTGGTGCATCGTTCACGGACTTGTGACTAGACGCTGCCGCTGTTTGGTTTTGAGGACATATTTTTGGATGGATTTTTTTTGTATTTAGTAGAAAGAATTCTTAATTCAATTTTTTTTTCTTCATTGTTTAATTCTTCAGCAACATTATTAACGATAGAACATGAGACATATTTTTTATAGAAAATTGTACAATCATGCAACCAAAATTTAGTTAGATGCCTCCTTTTTAAACTGTCTACGGCTTGAAGAGATTAAAATGCGCCGCAGCAAAGGAATGAATGAAAATAATATAAAAGCCGACGTAATTGCGTAATACGACGCGAGGAAGTTGTAATTAGAGATGATGATGATGCTTGCAACCGGCAATTATTTAAGTGAGCCAGCGTTTTTATTCATTATTGATATAGGTACGTATGTAGGTAGCTAGGTAGGTACTTATCTGTAGTTATAAATAAACAAATATTCCGGGACATTACACACATCGCCATCTAGCCCCACACTAAGCAAACGCTTGTGTCGTGGGTACTAGATAACGGCTATAATACCTACTTATATACTTTTCTTTTGTAAATACATACTTATGATACATAGAAACGACAAAACTCGACACAAGTTATTGCAAATTTTTAAATTCATAATTATTGGTGTCGTGAAGGAATCGAACCCGAAACCCGAATTTATTTTTTAGTAATTTTTATCATCATTACGTTACATTTGATTTAATTTAAACAAAAAACTCATTTATTTCTTACCTACGTTTGAAAACCCGTGTTGATCGACCACGCAACAAAAGAATCAAATAATGACCATTAGTAATTCAATAAATAATGTTGTATCTTGTAATACACGACTATACGCCACTCTAGGGTAATTCTGTTTATTATATTACTAGCTGGTGCGCGCGACTTCGTCCGCGTGGAATAGTTATTACCATAAAAACGGTTTAGTGAGTTAACCTTAAAAGATAGACATGTACTGTTTGGGACATTTTGTTAGATCTTTTCAAGAGGAATAATTCTTTCATACACATTTTTATGATATCTTGAACCGTTTTCGCAGCGTACGCAACGGAAGGCTTCAAAGATGAATATTTTTTCCCGTTTTTTCCACATTTTCTATTGTTTCTTCGCTCCTATTAGTTGCAGCGTGATGTTATATAGCCTAAAGCCTTCCTCGATGGTCTATCCAACACAAAAAGAATTTTTCAATTCGGACCAGTACTTCCTGAGATTAGCGCGTTCAAACAAACAAACAAACTTTTCAGCTTTTTAATATTAGTATAGATTTACATAATATAGTTATGTTATTATGTAGGTACGTACTAAACGTAAATAAACTTACGTATTAATATACAAACGTAAATTATTGGGTATGTTTTCAACTCCAACGACAGTAACAAAACAAGAATAGGTAGAAATAGTTCTCTCTTCCGAGCTTATACTTACGAGTATACTAGCTGTGCCAGCGACTTCGTCCGCGTGGAATAGTTATTTTGGGCATCATATTTATTTTTGCAAACAACCTCTTCAGCTTTATAAATTATAGCTGTTACCCACGACTTGAACTGTTTGAACTTGAAAACTGTTTTTTCCACATTTTCCATTGTTTCTTCGCTCCTATTAGTTGCAGCGTGATGTTATGTAGCCTAAAGCCTTTCTCAATAAATGGTCTTTTCAACACAAAAAAAAATTCAATTCGCACCAGTAGTTCTTGAGATTAGCGCGTTCAAACAAACAAACTCTTCAGCTTTGTAATATTAGTATAGATTTAATTATTTTTGGGGCTATTATAAGAAAGTAACCAAGTGGGTGTCAAGAGTTTTCAAATACCTCTGTCGTAGTAAGACAATCAGTGACCCAATTTTGACCACCCATCAACATACCGATCGCGTCGACACTAACGAGTATATGTACTAAAAATGGATGAATCGCACGCAAATACCTTTGCGAGTGTGTTAGACCGCTTCGCTACTTGACTGTGTCACCCGAAAACGCTTTGCGCTTGGAAAAATGCTTACATTTGCTTTATCGCATGCAATTCCACGCCGTATTAACATGAAAGCAAGGGCGAGCATCGCGCGCATAGCTCCGGCCGACGAATCTTGTCCACACGCAAACAATTTTACACAATTTGAGCAGTTTTGCAGACGTTTTTGACGAAATAAATTCATATAAAATCAGCAATTCAGAATATTCTATTTATGGTTTTCTACTGTCTTAATAATACCTTTTACAAATAATAAAATTGGTTTAAATTTCTGTACTACTTTTGGAAAAAAGGTGAAAAATATTTCAAAACAACTATTTTTCAAAAAATAAAACTATCGAGCGAAGTATGCGTAATCGTGTTTTGGCGTTTATTGACTTAACACTGAATCAAAATTATATAAACTGAAGAAAATGTAGCTCTATCGTATATAGGTACTTCTATTTTTTTTTATGAAACTTTGACTTTGACTTTGACTTTGAAATGTCGATTTCACATAGCACCTCGTCTTAAAATGGATTAATCGCACTCAACCTTTGCTAGTGTGTTAGACCGCTTCGCTGCTTGACTGTTATTATTAGATCCGTGTTAATTAAATTAATTAATACTAACGCCAAACTAAATTTGGCTGATTAATTAAGCAAACAACTGCCTAACACTAGATCATTGTTTATTTAACGTTCAAATTCCCACGCGGGTGTATTTTGAGATAATTCTAATGAGGTTTTATAATTGGCTCATTTACAGAACGCCAAAAGTCTAAATATATAAAACTCAAAGGTGACTGACTGACTGACGGATATTATATTATTATATTATATAAAATTCAATTACCACTGATTGACTGACTGACAGAATTGTTCTCCCAGAAGGAGTCATTTTCCCCCCAAGTGTTATACATTTTTGTAAAGTGGGGGGTTCAGTGACCTCGGGAAAAATCCGATATCAGCTGAAAGTGGAAAAAACCCTGGAGTACCCCAACGGATCTCGGAAACTATGAGACTTAGTTTTGTTAGAACTGCTTGTAGTTGAAGGAAAGATGGCCGCCATACAAAAAAACATGGCCGCCATACAAATTTCAAATGTGAATTTCTCTGGAACGGTTGGAGATAGGTGGGGGGTGTTCGAACAAATGTCATAGAGGGCTTAGGGGGACGTATCCCGGTGGTTGCAAAAATCCAAGATGGCGTCGTCAAAATGGCGGCCGAATTTCAAAATGGCCGCAGCAAGCTGATTTTTTGCATCCGGGGGTTTTTTGGGGTGCAGATTCCATATCTGAAATCGAAATTTCGATATGTCAAAAAATAAAGATGGCCGCCATACATGTCAAATTTTCGACGGGCTGGAGAGCAGATTTGCATGTTGCTGGGGTGTCGGGTTCAGTTTTTTGAAGCTAATGTATACGTATGAAGCCAAAATAAAAAAAATCAATGAAAAATTGGTGATAGGTGGAACTGACCTTGGAGTACCCCAGGGGATCTCGGAAACTATTAGAGATAGGGGGGTGATGCTTGAACTAATATTGGAGACCACTACATGTTTATTTCGAATCATTAAAAACATTTATGGCTTTCATACAAAAAAAAATCTGCTCCATACAAATTCCATACATTTGACTTAGGCCAAACAAAACGACGGAGCAAGTGCTGCGGTGAGGCCGAAGGCCGAACCGTAGCATCTGCGACGTCAAAGTGAGGTAGATGCGAGGCCGAAGGCCGAGCATCACCATCACTTTGACCATCAGACCCTTGAGTACCCCAGGGGATCTCGGAAACTATTAGAGACAGGGGGGTGATGCTTCAACTAATATTGGAGAGAACTGCATGCATGTTCCCAATTGTTAAAAAAAAATATTGCTTTCATACAAAAAAAAATGTCTTAATACAAATCCCATACATTTGCCCACGGCCGAACAAAACGACGGAGCAAGTGATGCGGTGAGGCCGAAGGCCGAACCGCAGCACTTGCGACGTCAAAGTGAGGAGAATGCGAGGCCGAAGGCCGAGCATCACCATCACTTTGACCATCAGACCCTTGAGTACCCCAGGGGATCTCGGAAACTATTAGAGACAGGGGGGTGATGCTTCAACTAATATTGGAGAGAACTGCATGCATGTTCCCAATAGTTAAAAAAAAATATTGCTTTCGTACAAAAAAAATGTCTCTAAGTATACAAATCCCATACATTTGCCCACGGCCGAACAAAACGACGGAGCAAGTGATGCGGTGAGGCCGAAGGCCGAACCGCAGCACTTGCGACGTCAAAGTGAGGAGGATGCGAGGCCGAAGGCCGAGCATCACCATCACTTTGACCATCAGACCCTTGAGTACCCCAGGTGATCTCGGAAACTATTAGAGACAGAGGGATGATGCTTGAACTAATATTGGAGAGAACTGCATGCATGTTCCCAATAACTAAAAAAAAATATTGCTTTCATACAAAAAAAAATGTCTCAATACAAATCCTATATATTTGCCCACGGCCGAACAAAACGACGGAGCAAGTGATGCGGTGAGGCCGAAGGCCGAACCGCAGTACTTGCGACGTCAAAGTGAGGAGGATGCGAGGCCGAAGGCCGAGCATCACCATCACTTTGACCATCAGACCCTTGAGTACCCCAGAGGATCTCGGAAACTATAAGAGATAAGGGGGTGATGCTTGAACTAATATTGGAGTGAACTGCATGCATGTTCTCAATAGTTAAAAAAAAATATGGCTTTCATACAAAAAAAATATCTCAATGCAAATCCCATACATTTGCCTACGGCCGAACAAAACGGAGCAAGTGCAGGACTTGCGACGTCAAAGTTAGGGAGATGCGAGGCCGAAGACCGAGCTTCACTATCACTTTGATGGTTCAGGATAAATTTAATGACGGAGCAAGTGCTGTGATGTCAAATCGAGAAGCGAGGCTGTAAGCCGAGCTTCACCATCACTTTGCCCATGAGACCTATGGATATTTTTTCTATATATATCGGAGTTCCCCCCCTTCATTAAACCCCCCCTCGCGGGCCTCTTGGGGCCCGCGCACAGCGCACCTCTAGTAGTGATCTATTAACGCACAGCCCAAACCACTGGACGGATTGGGCTGAAATTTGAAATGAAGGTAGATGTTATGACGTAGGCATCCGCTAAGAAAGGATTTTTGGAAATGCCACTTTTAAAGGGGTGAAATAAGGGATGCAAGTTTTACTTCTTAATGCGAGCGAAGCCGCGGCCATCTACTAGTCAAATATAAAGTGAACGAAGTGACCAAATGATATATCTATACATATCATAAAGCTCAAAGTCTGAACATTGAAGATACAAAAAAAATGTTTGGAGATACTTCGAATTGATAGCAGAACAAGTTCCAACAATTTCATATAACAAAGTTTATAAACTTTGTTTATCTGTATCTCTTTTTGTCTGTTTATTTAAACGGATCATCATGATTTTTTGTATGTAGGTAGTATTAAGTCTTACGTGTGTTATAGGCTAATTTTCAACCTGAAACAAAGCGAGCGAAGCCGCGGGCATCCACTAGTATTATATAAACTCACAACTTATTCAGATAGATTTTTTTTTTCTTATTACTTGATTGCCTATTTTATACTAATTTACTATATATATTAATTTACTCAATTAATTTATTTCAATAAGTTTAATTGGTAGTAAAAGTTTAATTAACAAGTAGCTAAATTTAAAGTTTCAAGTTGCATATTGTTAAAGTTTTAAATTGAAATCAAAACTTTTATCCGCCAATGAGAGAAGGCTAAACGTTATCATAATATATCTCAACTTAACCTAGAAATGGCAATCCCGTTTTGGTTCACTGGTGATGTTAATATCTTCTTCCTCTCCTATTTTGAGGATGGCCTTCTGGATCATTCTTTTCAGCTTCTTTCTGGACTCGTTCGAGCGCAGTGTTCGCAGCTCAGAAGCCACAAAGTCTCCAAATATCTGGAACAAAATTGTGGATCTAGAAGATTGTAGGGAGAGACATATCGAGTAGGTAGTCAAGCTTTTATGTCACATTATTTTTACAAGCTTACTGGGAAGCATTTCTCTTTCATGTTGTAATATAATAATATCTAATTCCAAATTTTGTATAAAATAGCCCAGATGTGTGTCAAGTGAGTCAGCATTATCGTTTGGTCGCCCGTCCGCTATTTTCAAACAAACTAATATATATTTACATTATACTTGCGTCTTATCCCTGCCAGATTGGTTGTCTGGAAGAGATCGCTCTTAGCGATAAGGTCGCCAGTTAAGACACTAGACACTTTTTTGTAAATTTCTGTATTGTGCTGGTGTTTTTAATAAAGTGTACCTATATCTATCTATCTATCTATATATTAAAACTCAAAAACTGAGAAAGATAGACTGATGGTTTATATCTCAAATTCTTGGTATCTAAACAAAGATCCGCTTCTAGATAAACTAAGGCGTAGGATTTGTAGAAATACGACATACGACTTAAGGAGGATGACTAATAATTTATGAAGTATTTGTATCTTACCTGACATTCATCAGCATTGACACTAGGCCTGAGACTCGGGACAGGCTGTTCCGGCCACATCAGTGGATGAGCACTGGCTGGCAGCGGCGGGGGAGCTGATGCTGCTACTCGAAGAACTGGCTTCTTCCGGACAGGGCTGGAGCTCTGGCCAGAAGACTGAGCAGCTGCTTTGAGAGCCCGTGCTGGTGCGTTGCGGAATTCCTCTTCTTCGTCCGCTTGGAATTCTGCCAGCTGAAAAGAAGAAGTAATGTGAGTTGCATAAAGATCCTTAGTTTGTCAAGAATTCAGCTAATTGTATAACCTACGGTGAATTGGATGAAAAATAAGCTACAAAACTAGGTAGGTACTGGAAATCTTGTATTAAACTGCAATATACTCTTTCTGTAGAAACTAATACAATACGCTACGCTTTCTAAGAATACCGGATTCTAGAAAGCGTAGTTATAAATTTTGTAGAACCATGGCTTGATTTGAGTCCCGATTAATCTATATGACTCAATATGACACTGCAAACATAAAAATATCGTTGCTACGGCTTTAATAAAGTAACATACATTAACGCACCTCCAAATTAACAGCATCCAACTCGAGTGGGTCCGGCGTAAACCCCAAATCGCTGACATTATGCATCTTCAAAAAACTGAGCGCGTCGAAGTACTCCCACCCGCTCCCCCCGGCCACCCCTTCCACCTCCTGCCTCCTCCGGATCTTCCTCAACTCGTTATTAAACTGTGTCCTCAAATTGTGGACCTTCCGAGTAATTTCCTCCACAGTCGTGCCAAACGTCTCCGCCAAATATTCGTACTTCACCAGCTTTATCGCTTTGCTCTTATATCCAGGGTTCTTGATATTCCACAACTCATCGCACTCGTTTTCCAACATTTCTATGAGTTTCTTCGTGTTTTCCGAGTTCCAGTTCGGTCGAGTGATCCGGTAGCATTCTCGTTCGTGGTCGGTGACTTCCAGTTTAGGCAGAAAAGCGTCCATTGAGTTGGAATTTGAATCCATTTTGTCGGGACGTTGTGCGGTGTACGGCGCTCTAGTGAGACTGGTGCGAGCGGTGTCTGAGAGCGCGCGGGCTGGCAACGTGGCGCGCCGGCCGGGCCGTAGAGCGGCCGACACTTGCGCGACGTTGCCACTCCGTGCGCCCAACGCCGCGCGTCATTGAACTTTGATGTATTCTGTGACGAAGTTACGGCATAAATTACCTGGAAAATCATTTCAAGAGCCGTTCCATTTTCCATACTACCTTCACATGTTATCATTTGATTGTTAATACTATATTTTATCGTCAGTTAAAAACCATTTTCATACAAATTAAGTTGCAACATTAACATCAAGTCCGTGGAAACGTGAAGTGGCATTATTGTTGCTCATTAATACCGCGTTATGGCTATCTATTAGAATGGAAATAAAGATTTAACTGCCCACACGTGCATGTCTACTGCTCATCAAAGTCGCTCGTAAACTGTGTCCTGTTTATACTTCATACTTGTACACGGTTATAGAAAATAGATAAAAATTAATTAATGTCAAAAAAAGTATAGGTAATTAAAAATATAGGTATTGGCTTTTGCCTTAGTAATTAATTATTATTAAGGCAAAAGCCAATACGAGCGTGTGTATGTTGTTTACATCTTCACGCTCAAACAGCTAAACCGATTTAGATACAATTCTGTATGGGAGTAGATTTAATCTACTCCCATACAGAATTGTATCTATTAGACCATTGATTAAGACATGGGCTACTTTTTATATCGGATTAGCGCGGGTAAAAACGCGTGGCGTTGCTAGTTCGGAAATGGCAGTTGGTACATATCTACTACTAGGTATGTTCGACCTTAGACGACAACATAATAATATAATATGTAGTCATGATACTGGGTTCATAATGTTATGGCGGTCGCTTCAGGTAATTTAGTATAATGTATAGCTAGGTATAATATGGTGGAATCGACTGAAAGACTTTACACATTAGTCACATATTTTTGTCTAAATCTGCTTATAATAGTAATTATTTAAAAAAACCTGCTCATAGCTAGTAAGTGCGTCAGTTCACAAATGACTAATCCTTAGTTTTTGTAATCTTCGCTACATATTATCACATGTTAAATCTATATACTTAACCTTTTATATAACCCTGTAATAATTCATAAACATGCCTTGCTCGCGGCCAATATGAAAGCATTTCATTATTGTAATGGAATCGGCCATCAATCTGACATATTAGGAAGAGAAAACTATAAAACTCATAGGTTTATGATACCACGCGACTTCTCTTGGCCTTGCGATGAGCTGTCTTATTTTATAGGTGTAAGTAGGTTTTATAGATACATTGACGAAGTTTATCGATACCCAATAAGTACTTATATTTAATGAGAATAATAATATTACGGAATACACAGTTTTCGAATCGCCGTGTAGGCTTCTGAATCGACGTATATACTAATTGATTTTAACTATAAACAGCGCAATTTTTCATGTTCTGAATGTTTATATGATTCGATAATTGTACAGCTTGTCAGTATACCCTACGGTGGTTTGCAAACTCTCGATCTTATAAAATCGCATTTTTATACAAATATACGTCATCATATTAACAGCAGTTATATGTAGTTGCAATACCAAACTAGAACGGGTTTATATTTGAACATATTTTTTTCAGATATGATACAGAACGATACTTGTGGTCTAACTGTGGTCTGAGACGCATGATTTTATTCAAATCTACAACGTCTTGTATAAGTTATTAGTTACAGCTTTTTCCTCTACTAAACTACTTAACTTTCCAAGTAAATCTACACCACGAGTCCACAAGCACCCATTCAACCTCGTTTATTAATTGAAGGCGGTCGTAGTGTTCAAGGCATACAGGGTTGCTGGGAGCGAACGGCAAATTATACTAGGTACATGACATACATCAATACTAAACATTTTTTTAAATAACTTTCAAAAACATAGTGTTGAGTCTGGTCGTTTGTACTTATGTATAATAAGTATGTATTTACAAAAGAAAAGTATATAAGTATTATATCCGTTATCTAGTACCCACGACACAAGCGTTTGCTGAGTGTGGGGCTAGATGGCGCTGTGTGCAATTTCCCGGAATATTTATTTATATTATTTAGTCATAAGTAAGTGACACCACACTCCGCAGTCGTACCAGATCACAGTGGCGCTATCGTTTGAGGAACAGATTACACAGTACTCAGTAGGTATAGCAGTTTAACCGGAGGGCGCAGGAGGGAGCCGGGTTAATATCTAAATAATGAGGCCGACGCTCCGCCCTCACGTGGAAGTGTACTGATGGCAACAACAATTGGGTTATAAAGTCGTCTATAGAATTTTAGATAAATAGATATACCAATAAAGCATAAGTACCTACCAAAAATATTAAAATGCTTAAAGAATAATAAAATAAGTTTATGTATCTTGTGTTTCCTATCTTAAGAAAAGTATTTATGTTACTAAGCATGTCTTAGGATCGTGATTACCGAATTAAAAATATCAGCTTCATTGATGATTATATGTAATAATCTCTAACTTATGCTCTCGGCAACATAGAAAAAAAATAGCAATGAATAAATAATAAGTTTTTAAAAAGGAATAGAAGAAAAAACACCAATTAAAAATAATGTTAAATGCTAGCACAGAATCAATGTTGCTTTTGTTTTAAGTATGGTTGTTAGTACTTATTGATGCTTTTTGCCTTTGAAAACCAGTTAACGTACGTTACCTTACCAATAACTCTGTGTACCTATCTAATATTACAAATATTTAGAAATTAATATCTTATTTATTTGCTATCCGTACCCGTTATCTCTCGAGACAGCACTCGTCGCGGGGTGACGGCAGAAAAAAAATCGTTTGCTCCGTGATTTAGCACTTCCACTCTATCTGTAGGGTTCAATACCACGGATATTGGATATATTGGCTGGAGAGATGGGATGAAAATGTAGGGTAATAAGTGTGAGCATTGATCATACCACCCTACAATTTTTATTATTACGCTAAGTACGGATACACGATTTAAAAAATCAAGCTTTGAATGTTTTTTTATTTCTGTAAGGTTTCTCTAGAGCGATATAAAATGTTGTTACATTCGTGATTTAGCACTTCCGCTCTGTCTGCAGGGTTCAATATCAAGGCTATTGAAAATATAATTTCTAGAGATATGATTAAAGTTTTGGGTATGAGCAGTTTTAAACGGTGAATAATCGTGGGTACAATTTACGGAAAACTAACTATAAATTAAAGTATGTTATTGAGTAAACATTAAATCACAGTCTCTACTTCAATCAGCCCCTTTCTATGTATTTATCTAACTGTACTGCCCATAGCTCAGCCAGTAGAAGTATTACGTCAGAACGGCAGTTTCTAAAACATTACAGAGGTTTGAAAAACCTTTAAAATTCTCGTTACCAGAGTTTGCCACTAGGTACTATCACAGAATAAATAATACAAGTACTATATAGATAGAATTAAAGCGGAAAGGGAAACCTAGCTGGGGAACAAAGGTATTTGTGAACAAGCTGTTTTTAAGAAACAAAATCTAATATTTGAATCAGTGGGTTAGATTTAGATTTTTTTGGCACCCAATAAACATTCCTATTTAAATTAGTAGTTACAGAGCTGGGAAGTTTCAGCCATTCTATCATAATCTACAAATCCACGCCTCGACCAATATGCCGCCGGATAAAATGTGCAGAGAGGATCCGTGGCGAGATTTATCAGGTTTCAGGATATATATAGCGCCGTTCACACCATTGATATACGAGTTTCCGATATTTCACAAGAATAATGGTGGTGATACTTGAAAGGTAAAGGATATTTGAGAGGACATTTTAAAAATTTTTTCACGTTTTACGAGTAACTACATTAGACACCACATAAGTTACCTACCAATTAAATTAGTTTTTAAACCGGAACGGGTTTGCACTTTGTCCATACTTTGCCTGATGGTAAGCAATAGCTATGGCCTAAGATGGAACGTGCTTAAAGTCGTTCGACTAATCGTCAAAATATTATTTAATTCACCGTATATCATCATTTAGATTTTAGGCGCGCATTCACAACGGTTTTCATAACACATTTAACGACCAAATTTTATTGCCAAATATGTATTTAAGAATCAATGGGCAAGTAGGTTCAACAGTAGAAACTTGTTTTTCCAGACAAAACTTTTTTTGGTGTAAAAAAAAGTATGTCCAAAATAATGTTAGGTACTTCTAATATAACACAAGTTCTCTTTTGACGGTTATTTTAATTTATTCTATAGTTTACTGCTGGAAAAGGCAGCACGTTTGCAAATACATAGATAGCAACGTGGATGAGCGGGAAATTTTTCTCATGTTTTACCACGCCAGCTGTCATTTCACTACGACAACATAGATGGCGCTAGTTGGTGTGAGTTAAAAATATTCCAGCATCATTGTAATCACAGAAATCTAACTGTTTATTTAGATTTCTGTGATTCTAATAGTTTACCTTTGTGTTGTAGTCATTTGTACACAATATCTTTCGTCAGCATAATGGTATATTTTAGAGATAACTTTGTATATTAGTACATTATGCTGCTAGATTGCTGAGTATTTATAGCGACACGTTTACAAAACCTCCCAAAAATGACACACATACGAGACATAACAGCTAATAACAAAAACATCTTTCAAATCAAATTCCGTTACTATGAGTTCTTGTTTGTTTCTCCCAAACCAAGCCAAATAAATCCCGCTGCATTCCCCGCAGTCCGCTCTTGTCACTAACCGAAGGAACATCCGACAAAAAACAACAAACTCAAAATGCATTATAATACTCGAGCGGTAACTTCACAAGGCGGTTATTTATCACGCCCTCTCTCATTGCTTTATCGAAACATGCTTTGAAAACAACCTACATTCGCAAATGGAGCGGAAAAACTCACCTTATTACCATCCATTACAGTTACATTTTAATTACAGTTCCGAACGAATACGACGTTCGAAATTCGAACACGCGAGGCTAGTAATCATTCGCGTTCGGATTCTAAAACGGATTATCATTTGCCAACACACCAAACAACTCTAAACTCTAACTTCATTATGCTAAGATTGAAATTCCATTTATTTATTTCATCAAATGACGTTGATGTTACGTCTGGAAGTCCGATAATGAATTGCCAGCGGTCCGGGACGTCGTGGCGATTCGCATTTGTTTAGGGCTCGAGGGTGAGATGAAGGGAACTGATAAAGACTAGCAATTATTAGGAAACTAAAGCTTTGTGGTTTACTTATTTAAGTATTAGTAAGAGATGTTAACCAAAGAGCATGTAGGTATGTTATTTGTGTTGTAGGCATGTAAATATTTCTAGAATGTTCAGTCCTAATAAACAAAAGATAAAAGCAATTCAGATATGATTCATCAGGACTATGAAGAAACGTTGTTCAGTAAGATATACATACTTACTGTTTTGTTTTGAGGACACTTTTATTATGTCAAACTTCTTACTTCTAGTAGCAAGTGTACCTATCTTAAAAACATACCTCATTGTAGTTTTATAATATGATCGATAAGTCTAAAAATTAAGTTAATAGAAATAAATAAATAATCATTTAAATATTCCAGGACATTACACACGCATACCTCAAAGCAAGTCTTTGAAGCAAACGCAAACTTTGACTCACAAAATAACCTAAAGTGACCAATCATTCTATATTTCAAACACCTTCTACATACATATTTAACTCACATAGACCAACCAAAAAAACAAACCAGTGAAAAATAAAAACATTAGCCCCCATAACTTCCCCTAAACTAACACACTCGCTACCACATTCATTTTTCACGTCACGACTTCAAATAAACAAATCTACGGTAAATGCATAATTTATTCTGTGGCAAGAGAACCCGAGTGAAGCCGGCGTGAAATTGAAAGAAAACCCGCGGAAAAAGGTTAGTGTCATGTAAGTTGGTTTGGTGGAAATTTAGTTATAAGGAAGGGGGTTCTGTAGTTATTTTTTCTGTCAGAATCAAACGTTAACTATGTTCATAAATTAATCTAGAAATCCCTAAAATTAGAGTAAAAACTGCTTAGCTTGCTTAGAGAAATGCGTAGTGCAAGTTAATTCGTTATAATATTTTTGTGAATATCCGCACTCGTAGAAAACTGTTTTTTTTAATAAGGTCTTAAACTAGCTGATACAACAAACACAACATTGTCAATTTACAAGTACCATACAGGTATAACCAGTAACCTACTCACTACAGGCACTCCATGAAAATTTTTCGTCCATAATGAATTCGAAAGCATTTTTAATTCGTACTATAATTACGGAACTTAGTCTAAATACAGTAGTTTTCAGGCATTTTTCTTAATTAGGTATATTGAATCGAACACTACATTATTAATTATAAGGTTATTAAATAAATAAATTAAGTCTTATTCTTCTAGTGTCGAGAGTTTTCAAACCGCCCTAAGGGCCTCTGACATGGCTTAACGACTGCCGAACTAGACAAACAGCCGGGACCTACAATTTGACGTGTCATCCGAATTAATTAATTAAGTTAATTTTATTATTAACTTTCTACACCAGAGTTGGCGACAACTATTCGATACTAAAAAGAAGAATAAATTTTAGGCAATGAATGGGTACATTTATAACAAACGTTTTCACGCCATTTCAAAAAGAGATCTCTAAAAGAAAGGTCGCATTATCAAGGGGTAAGAGGAAACAACTTTATGTAGATTTCAGTGGTTCAGCAAAAGTTTTCTTTGTATTATAATGTAAAATGCAAAATATCACTTTGTAACGGGGATTGGCTGAAAGGAGGGTCGTGTTGTGAAAGAAGAAATCTGTTCTGTTTTGTTATGAACACCCGATTTTGATGTTTGTTAGAACAGTTATTATTACAGAATATTCGTAGTGTGGTACAATTATAGGATACTTTATTTACAATAAAAAATATAAAAACAAGGGAAGAAAAACTAAACATACTACTTTTAACTACTACAAAAAAGGGGCACTTAGAAAGTCTTTAGAAAAGCCTAAAGATAATTGGTTCAATTTGGATTTTATATTGATTGCTTCTATTTATGTGGATAAATATCTTTAAGTACCTATTCATTCTATCAGTTCAAATGTACAAATAATAATGTTATAGATTAAGTATGTTGTTGCATATTGATATGACTGATGACAATATTATTATCGAGTACCGCCGTATTCCTAGTGAGGCATATAGATGTAGTTATTTGTCTACCTGCAATAAAAGCCAGCCTAGATACAAAGGTCGTTTAATTGACGTGCGAGCTCCCTTATTCTTAGATAAACTATATGTAAGTAAATTCGGCGCGGAATTAGCGATTGTTTTGATAAAACGACTTAGTAAATTAATCTATTTGATGTGTCATCCTATCATAGTATAGTAGTAGTCAATCCTACATGTTTAATCCTTATGATAAGAAAAACCAAAAAAAACAACCTTTACCCCCTGCGTATAAAACAATACCGACCGTACTTCCACTCTCGTATTTTCCATTACTCTTGTTGTGTCTGCTTCTCTGAAAGGGTTGGTTCCTACAACTCCCAAAAGAGTTGTTTATTTCGACCACGAGGCGAAAAGTAGAATTGATCTGAAAGTAATATAACATGGTTAAATCTTATTTTAGAATAAAACATATTTAGTTTACATAATTAATAGATTTAAGTCAATCGTGCAAAACTTTGTTTGTTTTAACGAAAACTTTAGTGAATATGTAGATGTTCGAGATCAAACCTTTTTTTAGCATTTCATCGCTTTTCAGATGAAAACTATAATAATATGCGGTTTTTACTGTTTGGCAGTTCAAATATCAAATCAAAATCCTTTTATTACAGACAAAAGATGGTGCGTTCAAAATGTTTCTTATAATCTAGGCGTTTACTTTTTATTTAAGTTTAGTTTTTTTTGCTTTTTGCTGCTTTTCAAATAAAAACTATATTTTATGCGATTTCTACTATTTGGCAGTTCAAAAATCAAATCAAAATCCTTTTATTACAGGCAAAAGATGATGCGTACAAAATGTTTCTTATAATCTAGGGGCCTTATTACAAAACGTGGTTTAAATATAAGTCTAGACCAAGTCCGTTTTAGTTGTTCGAAAATTGTCTGTCTGCTGTCATAATTATCAAACTATCAAAATGTACCAATGTTAAATCAAAGTTCAAATTTGAAGTTGACTTGTTGATTGCTTGTATGTGATGTCTGAACAACAATAATCTTTTTTAAACCGCGTTTTGTAATAAGACGGTAGGTGTTTACTTACTATTTAAGTTTATATTTTACATCTTACTTTATATATGACTATAAAATATAGGCCTGTTTAAACAAAAGATCTAAGTTAAGTAACTATGAAAGACTTTATACTTATACCACCAAATCCTCAAAAGCGAGCATTCAACCTCAACCGACTTACAAAACCGGAGAGCAAAGAGTCCATCACGGTGAAAATCTTCAAACCGAGTAAACAAAGGGTTTTATATTTATTTATCCTTTTGTGCCCATTCAAAGGGTTGCTACCCCCTTGGTCGGCCCCGGGGGTGTCGTTAGGTTGGACAACGGTTTACACTAGGATCTGACAAACGAAGCGGATGGAAATGGAACTAATATTACTTTTACTAATACTTTTACTACAAGTTCTTATGAGGTTTTTTAGTGTTAAAGGCGTTAGAGCCTTTATTTATAAACGTATTTGGTAATGAGTGAATCCTGACTGTCGGGATATTCTCATTATTTTTTTGTGTTTTTGATACATATTTTATTTATTTCCCTATGATAAGTTTGCGTTTCACTTCAACCCACCTTATATTAAATATAATAATTATGTCTTAATCTAAATTTGTCAAAATCACAAATAACTAAACTCCAACTCATTGTGCTGGGTTTTCTTCTATATCCTTGTCGGTAACCCGTAACGATAATAAGGAAGAACCACGCTTATTTACTAAATAAACTTCGACATTGTATTTCGCAAGCAACATAAATAGTCGGGATGTAATGGACCAAGATATAAAGATCTATAATAAATTGGGAAAAGTGCTGCCCTCGCTGGTATCCAGATTATCCTGCCCGTACTGTACCCAGGAAATGAGGATGGATAACCATTTTTCATAAAAATAAAACCGTTACTAACCGCCGAGTGCCGTTTTACCGGTAATTTGAGGGAAGTCTCTGTTTTCTTGGTGCTGTAATGAGATTAACGAAGTTATTGTTTGTTTATAGGTATATAAGTACTACAAAGTTTTTATTATGCTTTATGTCAGAGGCCCTTAGGGCGGCTTGATAAACTCTCGACACCAGAGTTGGCCACTCTCATTCGATAAGAAGAAGAAGATTATGCTTCGGTGTGTTTATGTGTTTAGTACCTACTGAAGGAATTCATGGTAAGATACTTACTATGTACTAAATATAGCAAAATGTTACATTTTCCAAATAGGATGTATGGTTGATCTTCTCTCTGATCTTTGTGAGATTTTCAAAAAATGATTATAAAAATAACCGAAAAGAAATGTACTTCACACTAATATATAGAGGCAAACCTCTCGGAGCGCTTGGTTGACGCGACGCATGACCAAAATGCTGGCCTTTTTCTGGCTCAACGTATCAGCATTGCCATCCAGCGTGGTAATGCCGAATGCGGCCAGTATGCTGGGCACGCTGCCCTCTGGTAGTGGGCTGGAGCACTTAGATTATCTTTAGGCTTTTCTAAAGATTTTCTAAGTGCCCCTTTTTGTAGTATTTAGAAGTAGTATGTTTAGTTTTTCTTCCCTTGTTTTTATATTTTATTATTGTAAATAAAGTTATTATATTATATGGCAAAAGCAATTGGGATGAAATTCAGTATATAGTTGGAATAGACGTTGGATTAACAAGGTGCGGGGCACTGCAATAAATCTCTTGTTTATCTTACGAAAATAATAATAATGCGAGCTGGAAATTAAAGTATAAAATAAAAAAATCTATATCCAAATCATACATTTCAAAAACCGAACGCTGATTCTCATCAGTAATCAGCGCGCGCGCTTGCAAACCTTCATGAGAACAATAACTAGCCGATGTCGAAACGCGAGGTCGCACGAAGGTGATCCGAGTGCTAACATACCACTCACGAACGCATATATTTAAATTAACCACCACACACTGACCCTTCAAACCAGCTAAACACCTCTAAATCTCAGCTCAACTTAAACTGGTCTTCACAGCACAACAACCAATAAACCTAGATCTCTCACCATACAACAATGAATAAGGAAGTCAAAGCATTGCAGAGGTCGTTACAATTTGGTCGGTATGCATGTGTGAGGTATTTATAGTTGCTGTGTATTACATTGAAACGTCAGGGCACACACTGGCACCGTCTCGGCACGCAAAAGCAAAACACGCCGTTGGAAATGTGGGTACGGATGGCAGATAAAATGATTTATTTTGTAGTTAAAAAATGATTAATTTTGTTTTTTTTAGGTGTTTAATTAAAATATTAGTGAAATATGTTAAAAATATGCGTATCGTCTAGTAATTTACAATTTAATAGGCGATAAGTTCAGAGAACTATCATCATAAAATTTACACATCATTCAAAAATCGTGGCGATGCCTTCTTAATTACTAAAATAACTAACTGCATAATAAAATGTATGTATGTATATATAATAATAACAATAAATATTCCGGGGACATTGCACACAGCGCCATCTAGCCCCACACTAAGCAAACGCTTGTGTCGTGGGTACTAGATAACGGATATTATACTTATATACTTTTCTTTTGTAAATACATACTTATTATACATACAAACGACCAGACTCAACACAAGTAATTATACATTTTTAAAGTAAGTACATAAATACTTGTGTCATGCGGGAATCGAACCCGCAACCTCTAGATTAGAAGGCAGAGCCACTACCAACTAAGCTAACAGGCCAGTCCGTAGGTATAAAAGGTAGTTTTTTTTTAAATTTACTTCTTTTGACCATGCATGGTTGCACTGAACCTGCCTATAAACAAAGTTTCTAGAGCAAACAGAGCCACGTGGGTATAAATTGTGAAATTCTGGCTTGCATAAATAACCAATTCCTAAAATACGATCTCAACGTTGTCAGTGATATCACAGATGAGGCCGCGTATGTGTGTATTTATCTTGACTTACAATGAAGGTATCTAAATAATATATTTTTAATTTATGTTTCTGTTTTTGGGGTACAATTTGATATCTTTTGACAGTGACACATATAACATGCAAATATTATTTGTGGAATTCTGATTGTGTCTGTGTTAATATTTCAATGATGACATTACTGCTTACTTGTTAGTAGGTACTTACGATAATATTA
The DNA here is from genome assembly GCA_964023185.1 of Macaria liturata. Lineage (NCBI taxonomy): Eukaryota > Metazoa > Arthropoda > Insecta > Lepidoptera > Geometridae > Macaria > Macaria liturata. The sequence goes on along the minus strand of OZ026812.1, from coordinate 9,537,012 downwards.
TGTTAAACTTTTAGCTACTACAATTATTATTTTAGTCTATGATCCAAATCCAATCACTATTTCCTATATGTAATTTTAATTAGTAATGAGATTTTTTTAACTTAAAATGACATCAATGTTTGACGAGACATGATTGATGCCAACTCTTATTATTAATCTAATAAGTTTGTTGTAATTCTTTATGTTAATAAATGATATCTATCTATCTACCTATTTATCTATCTATCTATATATAATCTTTAAAAAAAATACTTTTTTTCACAATTTTGTCTGCCAACGGTACACATCCGCAGCGCCCCCGGCGTCATTTGCATTGGTAATGCGGCCGCGCGTATTGGTAAACAGAGTGATTTACCTGCACTAGCGCCGTGCTGCGGCTCTACCCGGCCTATAAACACCGGGACAGACATAATAAACTACAATTACGGAGTTAGTTCTTATGTAGGGAGTTACTAGATAATCTGTTGCGTGCACCCGCACTTAATATTCACCTACGCATAACTTTTACCAAGATTTAAGCCGGTTGTGATATACTACGACTTATCATAGTTATCAAGAAGTATTTAAAATGAAGTTCGGTATTAGAGAAGTATTCTTTAACTAACTAAAGTAAAACATTTAAAGTAAAAAGTTGTTTATTTCAGGAATTCTTACATTTAGGTCCTTACATTTCGTGTTCACTAATTAGATTTACATGGCATGTTGATCACTAGGCTTCTGGGTCCAGCACTAGGTTTGCTTGAACTGCCTGTATAGCAAGACTTCAGATTTAATTATATATAAAGTGGACGTCATTTCAATACTTATTTGGCCAACCAATTTCAATATGCTCTTAGATCTGATATAGGTATGTATTTTCGTAAACAGATCGATTTACCTATACTAGCGCCGCGCCGCGTCTATACCTGTCTACCCGGTCTATAAAACCAGACAGACATAATAAACTACAATTAAGGTTACTGGCTAACCCTGTTGAGAAGGCTACTGTTTATTTTATTTTTTCCTTCATGTTCGTTTTGACTACGGTGCGTGTGCGATGGAAAGCATTAATGCAGTTTTAATTTTAAATGTAGTACGCTTAGCTAGAAGTAATCTCCGTATTCTTAGAGGCAAATTTAATAACAAATATGAATCTGCTTACTGAAAATGTCGATGTTCTTGTCATTTGTTTATATATGCCTTTTTACGCTTCTTCAATGTTCAAGCCCACTGGCACAACTTTTTCAAACGCACTTAGCTACTCGTACCACAGAATAAAATAATCTCGTACGAAGTTATTTATTAAAAACCCACATTTATGTGAGGTTTTATATATGTTTAAGAGGCGAGGTGCAAGTGGGTTTTATGATTGTTTTCATATGTCATAACATTACATAAATATTATAGTTAATTAATTGCCTAAATCTATACATAGCATATCCCCTCCTTACAATGTTACGATCATTTATTTAGCTTTTAAAACTTTCTCAGATATAACTTTCAGAAAAAGAATGCGATACCTACTCAAACAAGTTGTGTTGTTTGTCCCCCTTGTGACGTGACATTGGCGAAATTGCGGCGGTGCCGCAGAATCCATAAAAAAAAAGTTGTGTTGTCTTTGATCTATTAATGCTAATTTCAACTAAAATTATAATTATAAACTGTAGAGTATTTTGTAATGTGACACAGGTCTTGTCTTACCTACAGAATATTGGTTATTTTTCTTTGTTGCGGAGGTCTGATGGCTGTTGTGCTGTGTTAAAAACAGTTTGTATCAAATGATGTGGATTGGAAGCGGACATCAATGGGAAGATAGCAGTTGCATGGAAGATAGCATCTCCAGTTGTTGTTCCTTTGAGCTCAGAGGAACAGAGAGCAATGTAAGGTCAGGACTGTTACAGTTTCTTCGTTAATCTTAGCTTTCCAGTGTTGTATTATATTTCATAATAATCTCACAGAATGCCATCCACTTTTCAGTCTTCTATGAATACGTTCTTAATGCACCGCATCACCAACAAATCTTAATATACCTAAACGATACCGCTGATGTACTCATAATTTTGATCATTATCATGTTTTTAGCCTTTTACAAAACATGAACTGGTGTGTTTCTGGCCTTACATTAATATTATACATATGAAGTACTGATATATTAATGTCGTATGGTATATTACATATAGGTATAGTTAACTACTTTACAAACCACTCATTAATTCATTATGTCTCGATCCATTCATTCAACTAACTCTGTTGTCGTGATAGCTGTACGTAATGATTAATAGATATGCGACGGGCAAATCGTGCGCCGGCGCAACTAGAAATTTACGAATAGAAAGCGTAGTTTCTCTCAACGACATAGAATAGTCGAATGGACTAGCCTGCGCACTCCTTTTTTGTAAGTTATTATAAATTAATTGGTTAATGATAGTGATTTACTGTATAGTTTTGTACTTATACTGTTCTTTCATGTTGTTTTGTTAAGTTTTTAGTAACTGCAATCAATTCTCTTTTCTTTAAATGTGGTCACTGCTGTCTATGTCACATAAACGGAGCCACAAAATTAATCATGATCGGTAACCGTATTTTACTATCTTTCTCTCCACGATTTTGATAGCTAAGACAACATACCAGTGATGATAGTGACAATCTAAAATGTGTTTTCAAACCTATTGAAAAAGCTAAGATACACACTAATACTAACTGTAATCAAAAGTAAATTTAATCAAGATTAAAGTTTTCCGTTTTGTATACTTACAGTTTTTTTTTACTTAATTGGACGATGCAAGTTAATAATATAAGATGTTTTCACTTTCGTTTTAATTATTTTTTTCTTTATTGGAATGTAGCAAGATCAGTCCTTTATTGTATGTAGATACTATGTCGCCAGTTTCTCCGCGACTGTCGACCCGCTGTCAGAATTCATTCAATTGTGTTGTCGTGAGAATATTACTTCGTACTTGTGGCCTCATTGTTCAAGTATTGTTCTTCATTGTGTGCTCTACGGTACTAGGGATCATGAAAAGAGTGGACATTTATGTCACTGCAGGTAGACTTTTAAATAAAAACATTTTTTTTTTATACCTCGCATTAAAAATGACTAACTAGGTATATCATTATTAAAACTCTCGCGAGAGATTCCCGTAGAACCCCGTATGATTGTGGCAAGAATGACATTCGAGAGACTCGCCGAAACATAACCACAAGACCGTCCGAGCATATTAAGAGTTTTAGGGACGGAGACACGGCCAGATCAGCAATAGCTGAACATGCGCGGCTCTCGGATGTACAGCATTACATTCGGTTTGATCAAGCTTCCGTGCTGGCGAGAGAGAAGTTTTTTATTCCACGGAAAGTACGAGAGGCTATAGAGATCAACCGATTCCCGAACTCCAACCGAGACCGTGGATGGGCGCTTCCTCCGGCGTGGGTCCCAGCTCTTAATACAGTGACAAAGAAAAGGATCATTGGACGAGCTATAGATCAGGATTCAGTCAGTTGTGTGTGCGCCGGTACAGCTGTCGAAGTTGCTGTCTCCGCTGATGGAGCAGTGGAGCGACCCGAAGCCGAAGCGGCCGGGAGTAGTAACATCGCCTCGCTTCCACCCCCACCATCCAATATATTCTATACTATCGCTTTGCGAAATATTCCTCTTGTCTACATTACAATTCCTAAATCTCTCTCCCTACCTATCTCTTGATCCAGTGATTACGTGACGTTCCCAATGACGCAATAATCATCACTAACAGCTCGCAGGCCACTCAGATCACGACCAACAAACGCAATCACAGCCAATGATTTATCTGCGTCGTGTGAAACGCTCGTGCGTGTGGCATTAACAATGACATTATTGGTAATAGACGTGTCATTACGAGGCAAAGATTACCTTTAAACTTAAAACATACATAATCAGTCTTCATAAAATAAGAATTTGGATGTCTCTGTGTTTGTTTATTCCTCATAATCAAACATCTAAGGTGATTCGGATTCGAAATCTATAATAACAATAACACGTGCAAAGCCACGGTCAAAAGCTTGTAAATAAAGATAGCTGTATCTCAATTATGTGGTCTACGGTCACCACAAAGAAAGTTGTAAAATTAATACGAGTGTTTGGTCACGGTGTTTACGATCTTTGCTTTATAATGCCGTAAACGTCTGTTTCCGGGACGACGTGAACTTTGAAGTGACGGAGAGACGAGCAAATGGCGACTGAATCTGATGTTTAATCTGTTCAAAAATATTCTTGTTTGTCACTTTTTCTTCTTATGGAATGAGAGTGGCCAAGTCTGGTGTTGAGAGTTTATCAAGCCATCCTAAGGGCCTCTGACATAGATTTACGACTGCCGTACTAGGCAAACAGCCGGGACCTACAATTTTGCGAGTCATACAACACAACGAAACGCGCAAAATTGAATGTCTTTTTTCGGTCACCCATCCAAGGACTGATCGCGTCGACCTTTGCTTAACTTTGGTAATCGTATGCGATTGCCTCCGCCAGCTGAGTTACGGATGCTTCACTGTTCACATTTGTCACTGATTCATTACAACGACTAAGCTTGTTAATGAATGACTGACAAACGATAATATTTTTGAAATGGAACAGAAGAATCTAATTTGATATTGTATTAAAATATATATGGTTTAACTAATTATATTGAATACTTATAGAATAATGTGTTTTTTTTTCTAGAACGGGTTTGCACTTGGCCATAGTTTGCCTGATGGTAAGCAAAGGCTATGGCCTAAGAAGGAGCGCGATTACCCGATAAGAACCGATTCACTCTCACTTTGAAGATCACTGGATTATAGTGCGTGGGGAACAGGGAGTCAGGCAGGGAGTACCACAACTTTGTGTTAATGTGTACACTGGCTCCAGACCAGCGTATTTAAGACGCTTGCCTCGGGCGGCTGCCTCTGCACCCGCACCAGCAGACTGCTGAATAGCGGGGAGGTGGCAGGTTGCAAGCGTGCTTACGCCGTTGCGGCCCACACAAGGTACCGTCCTTTCTGCCAAGGAACCAATGTAAGACTGTCAGGTCTTTTGCCGTCGGAGATAGTCTTGATATATAAGTATTTGTCATCATAAAATGAGTTAAAATGGACTCATAATTCAACAGAAGACCAATCAAATACCTCAAATAAAGAATGACAAATTAACAATCCAAAATTTAAAATTAATGAACCAGGACATAAAGTCATCTTTATTATTCATAAATCCATACAATTTAGAGACAGAATCAAGTATTCAATCATCAGAAACCTGATTGCAGCACGCCTTATCAAACTAATCCTACTTAATGAGTCTAACAAAACCGACAAAGGTGTTATGAATAAATAACCACTTAACAATAACGTAAAAAATAATAAAAGAAGCGCACGAAGCTTCGTGTATTTACTAAATTGATGAGGGTTCTGTACGTTTATTTTTTCTATACCTATCCTATATTATAGTTGGTACCGTTCATTTTATTGGTCCGTGTTGGTACCTACTGCTTATTTTGTTAATTCGGAATAAAAGGTGTCTACTTATTTAAGATTTTTATACTATGGCCAGAGAAGAATGTGTTCAGTAGTTCACTTGAAATGACACCCGCATAAATATTTGGCGGTAGGTAGGACATGCCTGAATGTAATGAACACTAATAATACTAAAAGATTGAAAACACTGAACATGGTTAAGAAATAAGCACAATATATCGCTTAGTTATCAATATTAGGTATTTTTTTTTTAATACGAAGTACTGATGGCAGCTATTCTGTGTTAAATCCAGAAAGAAAGGCTCGTAAGTAACGGATCCAAAAATCATTATTAGCTAATATTGAATTTACTAACAGCCTATGCTACAGACTATTCCTGCCAACAAACATAAGATCAAGTGAATGTGACATTTTTCTCGATAATTGTACATAATATCTAATTTGGAGGTAGAAATAATGAGGAAAATCAAATTGTCACTATCATTACCTCCACCATCTTAATCAAATAGGTACCTAGGTAGTTTTTAAAGGCAATGTTGACTAGTATACATTTCAAAACAAATTTTGTCATTTATAAAAAGTTTAAAAATTATAATTCATACTTTTATTTATTTTGAACGGATCCCTAAAAACTCGTACGAAAAAATGTTTATTGATGGGTGCGCCGGCGTCTCGTTTCTTCCTCGAGTAAATCTTGATGCTATCTTGTTCGTGGAAGGTCGTCGTTTGTCTCTTTCTATCTGCTAGTTATATGCAATCTGTTGCCTCTCTCTGGCATCAATCGATATCCTTAGACACCCACGACAAGTTGTGAATGCAGTTGGAATCACTGGAATTAGAGATCCCTGGAACATAATGTAAGGATGTGCCTAGGTAGGGTGATGAATATGTAGGGTTTGATTAATGGTGAATATTCTGAATGTAGTACAGAAGACAGAAACGTGTCTTACCCTGAAGGGAGGAAAGATTACCAATGTTTGAAAACTTCATTTAAGAATCTATGACAAAAGATATATGTAAATAATTAGAAAATGAAATAAAATAATGTAATGTGACTGTAAGAATATTAATAATTATTAATATTAATATTATTAATATTATTATTTATGTGACCAGCATGCTGGCGCATTCTTGGCGCAAAGGATAAGCATTGCCATCCAACGTGGCAATGCCGCCAGCATGCTGGGAACGTTGCCTACGGATATACTTTTTTTATAGGTGTTTTAAGTTTATTAAAAGTTTTAGTTTATAAGTTAGGTATTAATTACTTAAGTTTTTATTTTAAATTAGTAAAATTTGTTTTATAAGTTTTTATTAATAATTAGTTATTGAATACAAACGCGAGCGTAGTGTTTAAAAAAATCTCTATATCAAATGACGTGATCTTTGGACTGTTCCTGTTTATCAAATAAAAAACACACTCATATATGGACAAGGTAATTAAAATATTAGAAATATGGCCCTCTTTATTGGTAAATACAGTGATGATATCACATACATATTCATCTAAGAAACTACATTATGAATATTCCAATAAATTCTCACAAAAAATCTACAGCAAGAAAACCATTTACTAGAACTGGTTAAAAATAATAAAAACGCTATTAAATAAAGATAAAAATAGAGTTCTCACCTCTACCTATACGCATATTATACAGAGTTACTGGTGATACAATGTACAACTTCTGTGCTTAGACTATTCTCCTACCTTCACATCTATCTTTAGACATTACACGCTTATGTGACTATTAGCCAGCTGTAGTTAGAGTTATGTCAGATGAGATGTAAAATAAACCTACACTAAACACTTTATAATAGCCACCGTCAATGCAGTTAATTAATCGTTGATTGTGTGACAAATTGTGTGCATTATCTTGGACGCTACCATGAGTCAGATGGTACGTTAAATAGGACCTATTTGACAGCCGTCGTTAATGTTAAAAGCCCTCAAAAAGGTTTGAAAATTTTAGACACTTTCATACGATAAGAAAAACATGTACCATTTATTCGATAACCATACACACACTTATAATATTCTGGAAGAAGAAAATGTAAGTTGTAAGTTTCAAGTTATGTCTTTGAAGAGGATAAAAAACATGATTAAGTGATTAAGAACCATTAAAATAACAAAAAATACTAACTACAAAGAATATATAGATAGCCCTGTATAGGTTGTAGAAATATAAAGAGCAGTGGTCGCTCCATAGCCGGAATACCAATTGAGAGGCGAATGAATGCCGCGAGAGCTTTATAACCGGGATGGGGCAAGAGCGGTATTCAATTTAGGGTTCAGTTTTAAGAAGTTCATATTTTTTTATATAGACATTGAAAAATTGTTACTTAAATTCTGGTTTAATAAAAACAGTAGAATTTTGAAAATGCCTGTTGAAGAAGTTTAAAAATGTAGAAAAGCAATCTGGCAGTCAAATCACTTGATTATATTTATCTTTGTTTCTTGCAGTCTTCTTTGCCAAGAGAATAATCAAAATCATCTTCCGTACCTTCACTCACACAAACACAAAACATAGCAATGAATGCACAAAAACAAATTTATTTTCAACGGAACCCTCTTAGAAGCAGAAATATTGATGCCAACACACCGCGGACGGAGGTAGGTTTTATTTTATGTGTAATTAATTAAAGTGATTTTATTTAACGGCGCGTAATTTTGATTGGTTACTTTTACGAGCCTTTTAAGAATTTCTTCGAGACTAATTTAGTATTGCATGAAACGTTGTTGACATCCAATATTAATATTTTTGAGGTCATATAGATCTTTAAATTTCTTGTAAACGGAATTTTCCATAAAATACTAATTTTAAAAACTCCAGCAGTATGTTAGTTTTTATATTAATCTTAAAAACAAATTTTAAATTACAACAAAAAAACTTGATATTTCACATAATATTCCTTCTCTTTGGTTTAATCTGAGTGGTATGAATTCCGTAAAATATACGGTACGAATGGATCAACATCACATTTACACTATCTTACCATTCAGTTGTTAAAAAGACAACAGCATTATAAAGCAAATTATCAATTTATATATTACATTAACTCCAAAAAAACGATCAACCTATAAAAAAGTCTCACGAGCTTAAAAAAAATCACAAGCATACTTTATCAATTAATGTCTTAAACATGATTCGGGCAATTTGCAAGCCCTGCTCCTGACAAATTGCTACCGATCCCAATAAGAGGAAATAAAATAACCGCTTTTGGTCCCTTGTCCCATTCCCAATCAAATTCATACACCTTTCGATTCAAAGCACCGGCGAATTCTCACTAATTGGCCAATAACTTTACGGCTTTGGGTTTTATTAAAACTAACTCGACGGGGAAGGATTGTTGGTAGTAGCGGTATTCATAGTTTTGGTATAGGTAAGCTAGTTTATTTACAATCTCATTTTCTTTTTTTAAACATTGTTACTTTTTGTTTTTTTATTTTCATTCAAATTAAAAACTACAACAATAAGAATTAAATGACCACTAAACCTAAGTATAACTGTTTCAACTATAAATTAAAACTAACTTGTAAAGTAAACGTGTATTGATTTAGGTAAATTGCAGCAATATATTCAAATATCTATCACAATTTACACAGGAAAATATTAAGGATTTACTACGCTAAATATTATCGGTTATTTAGTCCCCGGATGCATTACGGCGTGAAGAAGTGCGATAATGGCCATTATAAGAGCGGAACTTTTCCGCCTTTTGAAACCAAATTTAGTGATTTATTAATATTGGCCGCATATCATTGGATGGCAACCCTAAAATAAAATACTAAACCTATTTGGTTAAAAAACAGAAATATGAAAGGAATTTGAGATTAGGCGCGCAATAAAAATACAGCTTGGACGTTATATGGTTTTCTGACTAATACTGAAATATTTAGGACCTGACAAAACCTACCTGAATACCTACTTACATGCGCTTCAAATTATATTATATTTTTATTTGATGATTTCATAATAATTCAATGATATTAACTGGTTATATTTGTTCCCAGTAATATGAATAAGATATCATTATATTAGAAAAATTCAACCTAAATTGATATGACGCTTGTGCCCTGGAAGTTGGGTCGGCCCCTTGTGTGGGATGCAACTTGCGTCTTGCGTGGACACATTGGCGCCGTCTCATCTGTCTTTGACACGGTGTCGGGCTGGAGCGGCGGCTATTATTGCCGAGGAACAGCTAATATGCTAACCTCGGCCGAGGTTACATATTTGAGCCTTTTGGAGTCGAAACTTTGGGGCCGTGGGGTCCGGGAGCCCATACTATTTTCCAAAACCTCTCGGAGCGCTTGGTTGACGCGACGCATGACCAAAATGCTGGCCTTTTTCTGGCTCAACGTATCAGCATTGCCATCCAGCGTGGTAATGCGGCCTGCATACTGGGCACGCTGCCCTCTGGCAGTGGGCTGGAGCACATAGATTATCTTTAGGCTTTCCCAAAGATTTTCTAAGTGCCCCTTTTTTGTAGTAGTTACAAATAGTATGTTTACTTTTTCTTCCCTTGTTTTTATATTTTATTATTTTAAATAAAGTACTTTTATATATTGCCAATAACTAACTAATATTTACATATATTTCACAAAAAAAAATTTTTTAAAATAAAGTAAGTATATCATTTAAAAAAAACCTAAATTTAAATTTACACTTACAGATGTTTAAGATGATAAAAGAATATAACATCACGTGAGAGAACCAGAAACAAAGCAAAAGGTAATAATTGTTTTCCTCTCGTAAAAGAAAACTGTCCAAAGTTTCTCTTCGAGTTACCTTCGCACCCTCTCCTCCTATCACAAATGATATTAACTTCCCATGATAATGCACAGAGAAGAAAATATACATTACGTGTATTTAAGAACAACAACTTTTAAAAGCATGCCAAAAACACAAGAATTATAATGGTGAAAGCTTGCGACAATGTTAATGTACATGTATTGCATTTAATGATTTTCTCCACGCTCAAATGTTTTTTTTTTTTTGGTGACAGTGATCCCCAGATTAACTAATAAGCTTATTTTAATATCGGAATAACCCTGGCAAACATAAACTCAAACTAAAGAAGAAATGGGGTGGCATGTTTATTTTATGTAAATTACTATGTAAAGATTTGTAGCATAAATGAGTCATTCATACAATCTAACAACTTGGGCCTGACAAATATGAAATCATGGAACTCAGGCTTCATTTTGGTATTGTCTATTTTCTATCTTTCTAAAATCTCTAAGGCATATTAACATTCTATACCAAACTCCCGTCCCTCGGATACGCTCCCTTTCGTAAAGTTTTGACAGAAGGAAGTGCAGAGCCTCGCTCACTAGCTCGTTAGTTTTTGACATTTGTATCAAATATAGGAAAAGAAATATATATATACATATTTACCTGACAGATCTGACATTTAAAGTCCGTATTGCATGTGATCAAGGATTTTTTATTTCATCCCTCTCTTTCAAGGATTTTTTATTTCATCCCTCTCTTATATATTATTTCCATGCATGTGATTGAACAAGTTAAGTTTTTATAGTATCGATGTAGTTTTTGTTTCACTCAATAGCAGATTTTTCCGTATTGGTCACATATTCTTAATTAAATTTATATTATGTACTAGCTATAAGGCATAGAAACGGATAATTTAGCAAAGTCAGAAAGTTTGGTTGGATTTATAAATATGTACTCACATCGAGCGTTTGCTTTTGCGGAATTTAAGCAAACTCAGATTTCATTTCAACAAAATAAGCTCAGAGACATAATTTATGACTAAACTTAAAAGTACCATAATAATCTGTCAAAGTAAGTAATATCAAACTGGCATTTTATTGCCCGGTCAGCGAGAAAATCCCGTAAAGCCATTAAAAGTTTCCCGAACGACCGCCCCCGGGTAGGGGATGAAAATGCGGGGTTGTTGACGGTTTTAATTAATACACGAATAATGTTGCTGTTTGAATACTTTATGCGAAATAATTTGTTACTTACGTAAATAAAATTTGGTGTGCACAAATTTTAAATAGCCAAAAGTGAGTGTATTGACACGTGAGTCGGATGACACGTTAAATTGTAGGTCGCGGTTTTTATGACGGTCATTAAGCCATGTCAGAGGCTTCTAGGGCGGCTTGATAAACTCTCACTCAATAAAACACACACAGATAGATAGATAAACACTGCATTTACGTGAAGGAATTTTCATCTCCATTTCTCATGTTTATATTAAAACAATAGGAGACAAATGTATTTCAACGTAGTACAGTGAAAATCTACAGTTTAACAACTACATCAATTAACTGCTGATTCTTTTTTTCTGCAAAAAAGAAACGGATACAGGCACGTCAACCTTACACCACCCCCCTTTTTATCGGGGGTTGAAAAAGAAAATGTAAACCACCACTTTCCCACCCTTACCTCACCTAACACGGTAACTGCTACTCGTGTCACACAAGGGTAGAAAAAGGGATTATCCTGTTAGTCCTTTACTGAGACAAGGGCAATTTTAGGGTGACCACACTCTGTAAATTGCAAACGGATAATGCTATTTCGGTTAAGAAGTGGAAAACAGAAAGAAGGGAAACGTGTATCTTTCTATTCGAGTAGGTAAGTATTAAGTTACCTTGATTATTTAATCAAAGTAAAGTAAGTAAAAGTAAAGTAAATTTTTATTTGAGCAACCTTATTGTATAATTTACATGATTCTGTCTTTTGCTTTAGTTGGAACTGTGTTGCAAAAGACAGGTTCTTCCTAGTGGTTTGGATGGTTAACAAATACAATTAAAAGTAAATAAAGCTAAAACTATGGACATCATAAGATAATAATAATAGAAGAATATATAATTTTTATCTGTATATATGTACATGTTGGTCCTGCTGTGTGTATTTACATTTGGATTTGTGTGTGTGTGTGTGTGTGTGTGTGTGTCTGTGTGTATGTGTGTTGTGAGTGTGTGTGTATTCTGGGTATTTCTGCTACTTGGGTGTTTGTGTTATTTTAAAATAATGAAGTTCTTGTGTTTTGTGTACCTGCTATTTGTCAGGTTTGACAAGTAATAATTCAATTTCTTCATAGCTCATTTTTGATAACCATTCATTAAGATTTGTTTTTAATTTATGTTGATTCAGCTTAGTTGTGTTAAAATAAGTATTAAATGCATTATAAAATATTGGAGCAAGATGCGAGTAATGTCTCCAAGCAACATCGCTATGATATCTAGGCACTGGACATTTTTGGGGACGTCTTTGTATCGGTTTGGGTAGGTTCTCTTCATTAAGAATTGGAACAGTGCTTTTATGGTATCTCTTAATACATTGCTGTATAAAGAGTTTTCGAACAGTCATCACTTTACATCTATCATATAAGTCTTTGGTGCTGTATAAGAATGGTAGTTTAAAAGTTACCTTAAGTAATGCACGTTGGGCTCTCTCTATGGTGATAAAGTAAGTTTTTCCAGCACCGCCCCATGATTTGATACAATAGTTTAAAGTGAGTCAGTTACTTCATAAATATGCTATTATAATACTTAGATCTTTTGAATAATAAATTTTTGGATAAACATATTAAGTTTATCCAAAAATTTATTATTGTTTAATCACCTATTTGTTTTAGTTAAGCCATGATTCATATGTTATTTTTACAGAAGCGTAATTCATGAAGTACTTACTTAAAAAATTTAAAAATATGATGACGATGATGATGACGATGATAAATAATATATAATTGAAAAAAAATATCTTAAATCTATATACAAAAACCAGATATATAGATTATATCTATAATCTAAAAATCCGCAGCCAGAGTGTAGCGATCTCAAATAAATTTAGCTTATAATTTCACGAAATGACATTTAAACATTAGTGTATACGGTTGTTATTGAATAAAAGAATTTGAATTTGATTTATAAAACCAACAAGCGCGACATATTGTTTTACATTATATTATTTTAAGTTGTTAATATAATACTTAGTTGTAAACAAGAACCCCCGGAAGAACCTGCCTCTCTACGACACAGTTTTTAACTAATGTAAGAGGCAGAGCTATTTGTAAGATGTAACATATTATTTGTTTACAATAAATTTATCTTTATTACAGCACGTTCCATCGAAAATATGGACAGTAATCCAGTTTTCAACAGTCGTGTGTTTCCCCCGTTTCCACTCCCTGCCGTAAATTGAACCCGCGACAATATGGCGGCTCTAATTGCCAATTAAATTTTAAACACCTCATTTGTATTTTCAGAGCTAATCATCATTAGTCGGCGTAATGTGCGGATGCTGCTCGAATCATGGGTTTGTTAGAATAAATGGGATAATTGGAAACTTTGGAATGGATTACTTTACATTACTTATAAAATCTTTGGAATATTTTAAATTATTATTTCGAGCGTACTTTTACCGTGGTTGTAAAAAAGTACCCTTACCGGTTATATGAAAAACAGCATTATTTCATAATATGTAATATCATTTCATACATGTTGTACGTATTTTTTTTTTATTATAAATGTTTTTGAGCAAAGTTTGGTTGTTTTAGAGCAAAAGTGTTTTAAAAGAAATAGAACGCACTTAACTTTGAGTGTGAAGACACTGAATTTTAAAAATTTAACTTTAGAACTGGCACAATACAAGGCCAAAAAAGAAGAAAAAACGACATTGAATTTTCCGATACTTAGAAAGAAAAGTTCACTTTATCGCTTCGTTACTAAAGTTTCAACAAACTAAACGCACCCGAACATTCAATTGTCCAAAGCTCGAATAAATCTCCATGTAAAAGTACCTGCCACCACTAAATCAGATTACACTTGCAACCCTTGCACAGGGGTGGAACTGGGGTGAGAACTGCGCGCTGCGTGCGTTTATAATCCATCTGTAAAGTTAGCGATAAATCTTGTCAATATCATGTGCAAATACAACATGGTGTTCATAAGTTAGGTAAATAGTGAACTTAGTAATTGGACGCTATTATGTTTTTAATTATTATGTTTGTACCTAATCACAGCGCCCCGCGATGTTATTTACTTTAAACTGACATAAGAAGTATAGCTGTCATGACTGATTCACTACTATAGATAAGTATGTACTGCGCCTGCCTAGAAGAATTATTTCTTATTAACTGATTTATATCAGTTTCTTAAAAAAAAACATGATCTTGTTCGTACATCGCTTGAAACGTAGTCTCTGTCAAATATTTCTATGGTTAATAATTTCTATGTTCTTTGTTAAGGTTTTGAGGTACCTAATATTAAATAGGTATTCGTTTTATCAAAATCGAGGGTCCAACCTGGTCGAGGTTTGCACAGGATCGACGCAGATGACACATGCAGAGGGAGGCCTATACTCAGCATTGGGATTCAAGGGTTGTGGATAATGTTGATTCCTTTTATTTTCAAGTCACAAATTCATTATCCTCAAGCGTTCTACTTTTCCAATCTTGGTGATTGATTACGTACGACCAACCTGAGATATAAACACCAAACATGGTCTCCAATCACGACTGCCCTGTATGTGCATGAACCTAAAGCAAGTCTAAGCTAAAGTTGATTTAAACTAAACTTACTTGAAACTAAACTTAATAAACTAGTTGTAAAACCGGGCCAGTGTGGGGCCAATCAGTTATTACACCGCAAATACCATATCGGGGTGTTACAGAAATGGGTGGGGTTCGGTTGGTACCGTTGATGTTTGCTGCTATTGCTGGCGACTAGACACTCTATTTGAAAGTTGAGAGCAGGCAAAGTAAAGAGGCGAAATATTGCTGACAGTTTTGATACGAATATATACCTGCCTGGAAGAAATCGCTATTAGCGATAATGCCGCCAGTTGTGGCACTATTTTTTAAGTCGTTTGTGTATTTGTTTGTCTTTATTTTTTTTCAATGTGTGTTACAATAAAGATATTTATCTATCTATCTATCTATCTATATACCAAAATTGACGATACGATTTTGTTTATCGTTGTGATAATAAACAAAGTGAACGTTTAAGTTCCAGAGAGGTTCCTATGAATACAGAATACAGATCTTATTAATTTAAATCCTTTTAAGTGTAGTTTATATGGGTATGGACATATGCATTGTTTTAACCCTGTAGGTTTGGATAAAATAACCCTATACGCTGAAATGTCAATATTAATTGATATTTCCACTCGTTGCTAAAACTATGCCAATGAGATAGAAAACTAAACACTGTTCATCTAAGCAACTCTTACTCTTCTTCTAAATAAAGTAGTTAAATTTTTATGAAGACATGACCCATCACCATAATTTCAAATGCATATTTTAACTAACTTCATTGGCTACAAATACAAAAGACGGCAAAAGAGCATCACAGAATCTGACCGCGACCGAATCGAATCAGCCTAGCTGCAGCACTGCTTTTCACGATAAAACCATCCTAAACAACACAGGAAAATAAAACTTATGTTTTTGACAATAAAGGCTACAATATCTAGCAAAAAAGAGCAAGAGAAACTGCAAAATGATGGAGCTTGTACCGCTAATGGCCCATGAAATTGCCAGTTTGCCGATATTATTGGATGTTTTTAATGTTTTTTCTCTCAATTTAGTTTGATAAAGACGGGTTTATGGTTTAATTTGAATAATGAAGCTCTTTGTGGTTTGTTGAATATTCTTTGACTATAATTTTTTGTTGTTTTTAAAGTGCATATAGCAAGAAAATTCTGTTCTAGAAGGTCTTCTTGAATACAGTTTGTTTAATTACTTAATAATTATTATGGAAGCATTATATATTTAAACAGAATTAAAATGCTTTGAAGAAGATAAGCCATCTGTGTAAAAGTTTAGCCATCTACATAACATTTAAGCGCAAGAAAAGTTCATTAAAGTGTCAATTCAGTTTTTCCAAATAAAAATATTTGTACCAAAATAGTGCGTCACAATGCCAAATTCTAAATAAGAAGAGAAATCTTTGTCTCGTATTTCTAAATGTCATGCTTTTCCATAGCGCTATAGCAAAACTGCCCTCAAAAAATTACACATTAGTTAGTAGGTTAATTACAAACCATATAATTATAATATGTAGGTACTTAACAATATTCAGTCATAAAATGAGAAGAGACATCTTTGTCACGAATTCAAAACGAATCCAAAAGTCACAATTCTCCATGTCGTTATACCAAAACTGGCCATAAAAGGTATAAAATAAAAAATAAATAAATTTATTTATTGTCCGACACATAATCCATAAAAATAACTACGGATTTCTCCGAAACTATAGTAACATACATATTTTTATAATGAATGATTAAAGTAGCATATGCTAGTAGATAGTGTTAGTTTTATTACAATTAGTTCAGCAGATTTTACATGGGTTATGGATATGTTGTCAAAAATCAAAATTTAATGTAGGTTTGGACAACTGATGCCTAAACTAGTAATAGAACTGTATCTTAGGCATCAGTGCCTCCCAGAGTAAAAGGATTCCAGTGTTGTTATTACAAATGTAGTAAAGTGCTTGTCCTAATGTACATTCAAAACTTAGACGTAAAAAATAGAATAAAAATAACTATAATTACAATTTGCAGCAATGCTATTAACGTTACAAAGTGATATAAGCAATATTATTTATACAGTAAAAATCAAGGACACTAATGATATTTAAATAATTGTGCGAATGTAATTGTTAATGAAATGTGTGTAGGAATGCTGTGAAAAAAAAAATGAAATGTGTGTAGGAATGTTGTGTAAAAAATAAAAATGAAATGTGTGTAGGAATGCTGTGTAAAAAATAAAAATGTGTGTAGGAATGCTGTGTAAAAATAAAAATGAAATGTGTGTAGGAATGCTGTGTAAAAAATAAAAATTTTTGTAGGAATGCTGTGTAAAAATAAAAATGAAATGTGTGTAGGAATGCTGTGTAAAAAATAAAAATGTGTGTAGGAATGCTGTGTAAAAAATAAAAATGTGTGTAGGAATGCTGTGTAAAAAATAAAAATGTGTGTAGGAATGCTGTGTAAAAATAAAAATGAAATGTGTTTAGGAATGCTGAATACCGCCAGGCAGTAAAGCTGGGGTAAAGGTTACGCATTAATTAGTAGGTTAGTTACTTATACTAACAATATAAACTTACCATATATACTTAACAATCATATAATGATATGAACAACTTTGACACGGATTCCCATACGACACAGCTCTCCATATTGATGTACCAAAATTTACCCTTAAAAGGTATACATTAGTTACTAGGTTATTTCCTAACCATATATAATACCTAACAGTACAGTCATGTCGGCAGTACGTGCGCAGTACATAATTGGTGTATATCTTATCAGCGGCAGTCGTTATCAGTGGTGGCTGACGCACGACCAACGCTACTGAGCTGACACTCGGTTTGTTATCGAGCGGTAGTAGCTACAGGGTGATATACAGTTTTAGAAAATATAATATGCATAGTTTATTGGGAAGGTTATCAGTATACCAGGTTCCTGTTTTGTTTTTAAACACGTCTTCGAGAGAATAATACGCAGTTCTATTTCGTTTGAAGCAGAGAGACCAGAGATATGTATATTAGGAAGTATCTAACAAAAACGTACGCGAAAGCCTGATAACATTAAGAAATAAGTTTTGAATAATGTGTATTAAGAATTAGATTTAAAAGATTTAATAGATTTGTAACCCCTCATTTCATTCCGTTCATTTAGTCCAAAATGGCTAAATGTCGATACGTTGCGTAGTCGTAAAACAAAGATGCCTATGCGTCTTTGGGTTGCGACTGTCAATGTCAGTGTCGAATTGACATTTTTGAATCTGTCAGAGAGACGTGAAAGGTGACTCAACAGAAAGAAACGCGCACGGCAAGAAAAATGTAGGCCGGGTCTGGGAGATGGAGATTCTCTCTACTCCTAGACCCCGGCAGAAGCAGTTCGTTCAACTCGCCACGCTCCGTACATAGGAACTCCCTCGTTGTTGGTGAGTGTTCGAGAAAAAGAGATCAGTGAAAGAACCTGTTCACCGGGAATAATCTTCCACGTTTCTTATCGTAGGCTGTTTGATAATTGCTGTCTGCTGGAGGTAGTGCTGGTCGATGAGGCCTGCGGACCTCATCCTAGCACGCAGCCGCTGGTCTGTAAGGAGAAAAACCCCATATTCTGGGTAAGTTTTACGACATAAGTGCGGTGCGCGCAGATACCATCTACCCTCTAATGCAGAACATATAATAAAAGTAACTGTTTGTTAACAGGGTTTTTTAAGTTTCTCGCAAACACACTCCTTCTACGACTCATCTACACGGTCTAAGGCTGCTGGCCTAGGCCGCCCACCATTCTACCTACTTCACTTCACACATAACCTCCCTTTTCTACATCGTGCTTTGGGCGCGGGGCGCCGGAGGTCACCAACCGTGTTGGGAGAACTCGCTGCTTCTCCCAGCCCTCTATGGCGGGTGACTCCACTCGGACTCCGTCCCCATCACTAAGCCGGTAACACCAGACATCTAGAATGTCTGGTGCCTTTATATTTTTTCTGTGATTGTTAAATACTAAAACACATACTGGTTGCAACTAGATACCCTAGTGTAGGCTTTTCCCCTCGACCCTGAGGATAACTGTATAATTAAAAGAGTACTCATTCTCTATCGCCTTGAGATAAGGCTGGCGCCCACATATAGATATTATCATTTTTAAACTACATGTAAATTTAAAGTAAAGAAGAAACCTAATTAAAATTGTAAAATTTAGACTACCACCTTTTTGAAGAATTAAATATAGATTAATTATAATAACCTTTTAACCTTTTATTTATCGACTACCTAATACCTTCTAGTTAGACTTAGGTAGCCAAACCTTAGCGATAACGCCTTTTTATCTACACTCACACACTTACAAGCGTTACAAAAAAGAAAAAAAAAACCATTAAGGACCTATGAGTTCAGAAAACGGGGTACTATAAAAAATTTTTTAGCCAAAAGTCTTTACGTTAAAAGAACATTTTTTTTTTGTTTTTAATCTTGATCATATATTTAATCACACTACTGTTTCCGAAACACGTTGACTATTAATTTCCTCGATAGAAAAAAAACACAAAGTTAGGTCTTTTTTTGAATTTTAGCTGGCCTTAACACACTTAGTTTGTTAAACAATTTCAAACGCATATTTCTAAAATTAATTTGAGTGATGTAAAATAAACTATGACTCAACACTGCTGGAGTAAAATTTCGATTCAATATTATATTTCTAATTAATTAATTAATTTCCAACGAAAGTGGTAGATTTTAGCGATTTCGGCGCCATAGTGTTTCTCGTTCTTTTCTACCCAGAGTGACAGTGTTCGCTATAGACGAGTATATCCCAGCCTTAAACATAAATTCCATTTAACATTATGTCAAAGTACAAGCCAATTATAGTGTTTTTGGGTTCTATAAACACTATTTTTTAAAAAAAAATTGGGTTTTATTCTGATAATCAAATGTTTCTACACTCAAATCTTTAAAACACTATTAGAAATCATTAATTTTTATATCAATAAGTATTATTACATCAATAAGTATTTTTTTGACAAAATAAAAAACTCAACACTCTAGGGACTTAACACTAGGCTAGGAAAATTTGGGCCGATACCTAATACATAATTTGAGTCAGTAAATATTGTTTTCAGAACACCCTGTACTTACCAACTACTGTTGAAGAACAGCACTCAAGCTCAACTTATGTTGGTCGTTTTATTATTAACCTTGTTTAAACAAGTGAGTAAGAAATATTTTCATACATTGGTCGGCTTGTTTTGGATAAAGGAATGCGGTGCAAACCACACGCTCCACGATATGGTTTATAACAAAGGCTGTTTGTAATTAAAATTACATCGTCTGGGACTCAAGGGAAATTTGCGAAAAGGAATTTCATGGGTTTGACAAACCTTCTTTCAATGAAAGCAATATGATTTTACATCATCAGAGACTCAGGCAAATTTTATGACACAGAATTTCAAGAGTTTGAGAAACCTTCATTTAATTAAATAGGTACATATATTATGAGCAACTCCTGAGATCCTGGTATAGTAGATAATGTAGATATGTGCATATAACCATGTTTCATGTAACCTACAAGTATTTTGCTTTTTCGTATATAATGGAAGCGTTCGTTTTAGAACGAACTTAAAAAATAAGTCAAACGATAGTTCTACATGAATTGTGACTTTTACTTTTTCAGAGGTTGAAGAAAAATATATTTTTGTGTTGTGATCACCGCCTAAGACAAGCTTTATATTTTTATCATGTTGCTTATTACGAATTAGCTTATAGTTTAATCGTTTTGTATGTGATAATTCCTGTGGGATCTTTCTTATAAAAGAAACCTAAACTGATGACATGGATTGAATGATTTTATTTCAGGATTCTTTCATCTATGCAATTATGTCTCAACGATGAGTTTTTACCGAAAGATTATATCTGAAAACAACCTCTCACTACTAAGACTTATACAATAGGTTTTTAGTTTTACAACGGGGTTTTGTCATTTGTATTAACATCTAATATTGTCCAAGTAATCTAGTAAAGTGGCGTACATACATACAAATGTCAATTTCATGTTTTCTCATATATGCTCATACTTATAATCTCTTTAAACTAACAACATTTCAGTGCCCGTAAATTAAATCTTCCCTTACTCTAAAGTCCGGCTTCAATAGCATTTAACTATGTCAATAAAATAATTATCCCATCATGGGGCAATTTACTCCGATTGTCCCCGAGCTCTGTTTCTCTTTCCCTCTTGTTCAAAATCATTATAACACCGTCTCTTTCTATTTTGAACTGGCTGTATCCGAGGACGGTGACACGGTTTGCTCTTGGCGTCTCGAATACAGTTTTAAAACTTATTCCTGCATTTCAGCTAACCCTTATTAATAGGACAATAGAATTGAAAATGGTCTGGATTAGGTGTTGGATAAGTTTGCAACAAGTGTACCGTGGTTGGTCCGAGTCGATTTCTTGCATTTTCTCTAGTCCCAAGGCCCGCTGTTTTTAAAAGTAGTTCTGTATAATTTTCCAAGTTAAGAACCGTAAATTGGTGTTCGTTAACGCGCCAAATTAGGTAATAGCTGTGTTTGCTTGAAACACTTTTAGCGTTATAGTGATAAGTTGCATCTCATGAATTTTGTATGAGATTTAGTTGAATCTGTTAATGAATACGAGTAGATGTTGGCTGTTTTAATATTATTCATCGCCATGATAGCCGATTTTGTGACGGTAAAATTATGGCTATGAATTAATTGAAAGATTGGGTTGTTCTTAAAGGGAAAGTTATAGAGCAATAAAAATCTCACTTGGATATTCATATCTATACTAATATTATAAAGCTGAAGAGTTTGTTTGTTTGTTTGAACGCGCTAATCTCAGGAACTACTGGTGCGAATTGAAAAAATCTTTTTGTGTTGAATAGACCATTTATCGAGGAAGGCTTAAGGCTATATAACATCACGCTGCAACTAAAAGAAGCGAAGAAACAATGGAAAATGTGGAAAAAACGGGGAAAATTATTCATCTTTGAGGGCTTCCGTTGCGTGCGCTGCGAAAACGGTTCAAGATATCAAAAAAATATGTATGAAAGAATTATTCCTTTTAAAATGATCTAACAAAATATCCGCAACAGTATATGTCTATCTTTTAAGATTAACTCACTAGAACCGTTTTTATGGTAATAACTATTCCACGCGAAGTCGCGCGCACCAGCTAGTTTATTATAATTGTGCCTATTGTTATGGTTGTCTCGCCTCCAATGCAATGTTTCTGTAATAAAATCATATTTATTTGTAAAGAAGTAATATTCCTTTAATCTTTAAATTAGTATTGTGTTTGTCAATCTATCTTCGCATAAGTATAGAAAATGAACGTACATGTTTAAAAATGGGTCCTTTTTATAACAATACTAGCTGTGCCAGCAACTTCGTCCGCATGGAATAGTTATTACGATAATAACGGCTCTAGTGAGTGAATCTTTAAAGATAGACATATACTGTTGCAGACATTTTGTTAGATCATTTCAAGAGGAATAATTCTTTCGTACATATTTTTTTGATATCTTGAACCGTTTTCGCAGCACACGCAACGGAAGCCCTCAAAAATGAATATTTTTTCCCGTTTTTTCCACATTTTCCATTGTTTCTTCGCTCCTATTAGTTGCAGCGTGATGATATATAACCTAAAGCCTTCTTCGATAAATGGTCTATCCAACACAAAAAGAATTTTTCAATTCGCACCAGTAGTTCCTGAGATTAGCGCGTTCAAACAAACAAACAAACAAACTCTTCAGCTTTATAATATTAGTATAGACCTGCGCATATGTGTTACAAAATATATATTAAGACCTATACTAATGTTGTCTATAAATCTCTCACAATATAGCTATTGACCTTTGTATGATAACACCTTAACGTATATGACAAAAGCCTGTAGATAAACAATAATAGCCCAAACATAAAATAGAACTTAATTAACTCTAATTATGAACGTACGCAGCATTCAATCCAATTCCCATGGCTCTTAATTTCAAAAACTATTTTAAAACAGGTCCCCAAATGAGTGCAGTGTAAAATTATACAAACGGATATTATTATAGTTAATTTATAAAAGCCTCGGGCTGAAGCTTACTTAGGCAAGCTTTATACTTAGCCTACATAAAGGAAAAGTAAGCGCATCCGTTTATAATATCGTTCCCATCATTTGGTTTTATGGTTTACGCGTTTATTTCAGTTGGGATTTCGCATTGAGAGTTATTTTTAGAACACGAATCTAGCAACTTATTTTTTTACCAATATTAATTTTTAAATAAAAAATGCATATACTACACTTGCATGTATTATTATTATGTACTTGCTTTTGTAATTAGTTTTGGTACAACACTCATAAGACTAAAAAGTGATTGTGCCATCAAACAAGTTTACATAAACTTCAGGAACCGTTATTACAGGCATGCTGGGAATTACACTTGCTAAGAAAGAAGACTTTTAATATCTTGTATGTAACTTAATCGTTACTTAGACAAACATTCACATATATCTATGCAGCTTAACAAAATTCACGATACGACCTACAGTTACGAAGAAGAATACGACACAATCTATTGCAAATTTCCAGAATTTTTCTTCGTTTGAACTTCGACTATAAAAAAAAAATTATAGGTCTTAGCTTTTCAATCTTTTTTAAACTTTACCCAACATGTAAATACTGCCAAAATAATTGAATGAAAATGATGATTAACGTTGGATGCCAATGCTTGTGCAACGAGTCAAGTATTATTATTATTATTCACGCGTAGTGTTGGTTACGCATTTGATGTGATTGGTTTGTAAGCGTATTCTAGTGTCGAGAGTTTTTCACACCTCAGAGGCCTCTGACACGGTTATTTGTGAACGGTAGTCACTCATTAGGCTAATGGCAATAAGGCCAGAAGCGCGTACGCATGGCGGAGGCACAGTTATTAGTATCTCTCCATATGGCTTTAATGTGAATTGCCATATGTATGGTCATATTTTATAATTTCTGCTATTTTAAACAAATGAATTGATTAACAGTTGCTATACATCAATAATTACATATACGTACATAAACAGGAACAACCACACTTTTTTGATTCGGTTAAAAAATATAACGGATTGGGATACATGATTTTGTTCATTCTTTGACAGCCAAGATCTAAAACTTACCGTATCATACCGTCTGTTATTAGCGGTCACTCATTGGACTAGCACTGCTACATTAAATTGAAAATAAAAATAAGGAATGATACATGGGTAGTGATGGGTATCCGTCAAAGTTTGATATTACAAAAGGTATATATAGTACGAATACATTTTGTCAAGTCAACCATCACACGAAAGCGCCCAGCAGTAGACTCTCATTAGTCTAATGGCATCAAGAGCGGCGCACGCGCAAGGCGCAGGCACCGTTATCGGTTTGCATCCGCGGTCATTGCCCTCACTATCACTGCCAGATTGGCGAGCCACTGCGGATTAAGTAGCTGCTCTTCTGGTGAATTTAGTGCTAATGATTGTTTTTGTATGTACAAATGAATTACTGGTTTAAAAGACACGTCTGCAATATACTGCATTGTTTCCTAGACTTTGAAAATATGCATAATGTACAGTTTTTAGACAGATTCGCTTGGTTGACGCGACGCATGACCAAAATTTTCTAGCTCATCGTATCAGCGTGGTAATGCTGCCAGTATGCTGGGCACGCTGCCCTCTGGCAGCGGGCTGGAGCACTTAGATTATCTTTAGGCTTTTCTAAAGATTTTCTAAGTGCCCCTTTTTATGTTGTAGTTAGAAGTAGTATGTTTAGTTTTTCTTTCCTTGTTTTTATATTTTATTATAGGCTTTGATTATTTGTTCATATACGAAAACAATGTTCGACTTACTCATTTTTGATTGTTAAAATATATTATAGAACAGTTTAATACATGGCTAGTATATGGTTTATCACAATCATACTTGTACATTAAATATCTACCGATAAAACTGTCATAATAAAACTCAATAACGCAATGCATGTGTACTAAAAGTCACGAATTCCGCGCCCTGTCTCGTATAATCGATCGGGTCCCAATACCGACCGGAAACGATAAAATCCGGAAGCGAACGGACGGCATGGCAATTTTTTTCACTTCTTTTTCTTCTTTCCAAGAATGAAAATAGCGAAAGCGTAGTCTGGAGCGTTCTGTCTTTTATAGCTCTGAATTTCATTCATCCCACTTTAAAATCGCCTTATATAAGAAAATAATATTTTTGGCCCGCTTGTATAGCAATTCTTATGCACATTTAGTGATTTTTACTTTGTAATTTTGTTTCGTCGTCGAAATGTCTTACTAGCTCATCCAGTCAATGTTTGAAATTTTTTAACACTAAAATCGACTATAACAAATCAAAAATGCGAATAGTAATTCTCAATCGAACTTACTAACCAACTCATTCAGAATCGGACAGCATCAACCATTACTTAACTTTTGTAATTGCACACAACCCAGTCGGTACAACTACCAACGTTTCCTGATTTTATTGCTCTACGGAAGCTATAAAATAAGGAATGGATCGGTCGGCATGACAATAAAAATTGGAAAGGCTTTCTTTATTGTACCGAACCTCGATATTGTAGAGGAGTAGTTTATCGCTGTTGTATTTTCAGTATTCAAAGAGAATATAATCACTACGTTTTAGCGGTATTGTGGGTTGTGGTACTTATTAATGATGAAATAATAATAATAACCATAAAAACCATTTAGACTACAACGTGACTACTACAAGTTGGCTTAATAAAGTAAAGCTATTTAGACCGGCGGTAGTTGGTTACTAAACTTAATGTTATTATCTCTTATTTGTATTAAATTTCGACAATGCCAATTGGATATGAAATATCAACATAAAAAGCCTTGTTTCAGTATCTAGGTATATAGTATAGGCTTATGGTGTTTTTTGCCAAAAAGGAGACAGAGATTCTCAACTTTTATCCGTTTTGTTCGTCGGATAAAAAACACTTACTTCCAAGGGTGTTTCAATTAATGTTCACACAAAGATGCCGCAAAATTATTCACTCAGCAATTTATCACAAAAGTAATTGACGTAACATAATCAGAAACAAACCTCTTTGACTATAAATAAGCAAGCACGTCATATAAAACCGTTGTTTAATTATTTACAACAAGATTCCTTAATTCACCATAAAACGAACCATTAAAAATAAATTAACTTTTAACAATACAATACTTCACCGTAATTTAGCGTTATTATTAGCAACTATCTATTAACAATCACCATAAAAGTAAGTAAAATCGTATAATAGGAGCGTATATACTTTGGTGTCTAGAGTTTTTAAGCCACATAAATTGAAATGAATATTGAATTAATATAAATTACTTCTAAGATGATTTTACCACTGGAGTATTAGGACAACAGCAGCTTACAAATCGCTCATTCCCCTGGTCACTGGGGACAATGGGAATTTAATAAAACAATTAAAAATAGTTCTCCGTGTAGGCCTCCCCTATCCCCGATAACCGGGGACAACGGGAATTATATAAAATAAACCAAATTTATTCCCGTTGTCCCCGGTTTCCCTCTCCGTTCATTTAATGAGAAGATTTTTTTTTTTAAATTAAAAAAAAATATGATCAAATAAATTTAAATCTAGAGTAAATGAGATTATTCTAGGCAAGCGTGCTACATCTTAGACTACAGTGGTGCTTAACATCAGGCAGGCTGTAGTCAAACGTAAGCCTATATCGTGTTTAAAAAAAGGTAAATGACAAAATGGCTACTGTGTTAATGTCAAATCTGGGCACTTCCGTCTGTTGAATAGAATAATAATATGAGACACGGAAGCCAGATGGAAATGCCACTTTGTTTTTACGCAACGATCACTCATCCAAGGACTGACAGCGCCAGGGCAGGTCTTTGCTAAACATTGGTATTACCGGACGGATATCGCAGGAGCACAGGCGCCTAAAGCCTATTCTTCAGTCTATTTTTAGTATATATGTACTATTAGTACTATAGGACTTCCCTAGTACTAGAAAAAACGATAATTCTCTAATTTGACCCCAAAAGCGTTGTATTGTAGCGTAAGCGTTGTGTAACAGGATGCTGGTTTAATATATATGTAATTTCGGTCTCAGCGTGTCTAAATAGGTTAAATTAAAAAATCTGGTAATACTCATTGTACAGAACCAACGAAAGGTAGTAACGATTCAAATAATAAACTTCGGTAATTGCATTCGAATATCTTGTTAGTTCGAGTAGTATTTATTAAAAAATTTAGCAACTTAGTTATTGTCTAGTACGGCAGTCGTTACGCCATGTCAGAGGCCCTAAGGGAGGCTTGATAAACTCTCGACACCAGAGTTGGCCACTCTGATTCTATAAGAAGAAGAAGACTAGCTACTACCCAAGCCGGGTTAATAAGTGAGTATTTAAGAGTATATGAGATTGGCTAACCCTGGTGTCGATAGTTTTAAAACCTCCCTAGAGTCTTCTTATATAAGTAGTTACTTAGAAAATTAACTGGTAAATAAACGATCAAAAACACCGACGTCATCCACCGCCATTAGTGGCTGAAAACCATTCGCACTAACTCTATTAATAGAGCAATTGCCTTGTACTGGGTTATGTGGAAATAGCGGTAAATACAAAGCTACAAAGAATTATATTTTCAGTAAAATATTATTGTCTTAGGTAAGAGAATAATTGATAATAACAGTAAATAAGCAAGGAAATTTATGAATAGTAGGTATAATTTACCTGTTGAGTTGAGTTTATAATATTTCTGGCAACATATTAATATGGTACACAATTAAGGTATATAAAATGGTTGTGTGTGTGTGTGTGTACAAAATGTAATTTGAGAAGTCGCGCTCCGAATATTACCCACTCTTACTCATTTTTATTTAAAAACATCTTTAGCTGATTATAAACTGTTAGGCGCATAATTAACATTAATAAAATTAGTTACTCATAGATAGCTACACAATGCATAAAGATACGATACGGTCAGTGCAAACAAGACGTCTAAAAATCTAGAGAAACCTTTGAGTAACATTGTTATGTCTCTTTAGTGTGTACTTTTTAAAACTTTCAAGGAAAGAAATAGGTACTATAATAGTTATTAAACAACGATTTATTTCTTTCACTCACTACTAGTTCCCAGTTTCAAAGTACCCCTGTAGGTGGCGCCGCGGTCAACGCACTCCGCGTCACGCGACGCCGACTTCTAATGCGCTTAGATTACTGCCTACTTGCACGACCAGCCAACCCAGACCCTCCCCTGCACTAACAATACCCCCTTTACAACCAGCTTTGTTAATTCAGAGAGGGGGAAGGGAGGTCTAGTTATGTTAGCCACTGCGTGCTACATTCGCAGTTGCGATACCGAACTACTTGCTGAGGTTTCTTTGCTGCGACCAAAGAGTTTGTAATACAATGGAAAGAAACTCCTCTTTGAATCGTATTTCCTCATTACTGAGCGTTATGAGTCCTCGTACAATTAATTCAAATAATTGCATGAATTTAATTAATTAATTACCTAATTTATGACTGAATTTTTCTTGGCCAGATATATTGTAGTCACTCACCACAATACATGTGGCCAAGAAGACCTAAGTCCTTCCACGGCAGACGCATGTCTTTTCGAGATACATGTCCCTTTTCTCACTATGTTTTCCTTCACCGCTAATCGAGTGTTCATTTACACATAACTTGAAAAAAAACCGAAAAGTTTACATAAGACCGAAAGACAGAAAGAAAGAAAGAAGATTCACGCCAGAAGAACTGGCTAATAAATAATGACGCGCTATGTCTAATTTATTGTTTTTATGTTACTTTTATGTAGGTACATAAGTTAGTTTATTGTTATTAAGAAGAAGTTGACTGACATCTTTGGCTTTAACTATTTTATAGTCTGTGGCTTGCAAGTTGCGTAGGAAGCGAGAATTTCGCAAATAGTGGTAATTGGAACTGCAAATATGAGAAGTTCGCTAATCAGGCCCGTGTTTTGCAAAACATGTAGGTTTTAGACGGTATATGATATTGTTATATACGTGTATATGTATAAGACATGTTGTGATCTTTTTATGTAGTACCATTGTTAAAAATCATTGTTATCACCTATTGAACAAGTTAAAGAATAACCTAAACTTGTACCTATTGGAAAATGAGAAAATAAAGAAAAAAATAAGAAAGAGAGAAGAGAAAATAATCACGACCGGCAGGATTCGAACCTGCGTATTTCTGATCACCGTCCAGAACGCCTTAGCCAACTAGGCTACGGTCTACTAAGTTAACCAAGTTAAAGATTAATAAGACAAGGAAGAATCTCGAGAAGAAGTTCTGTAATTTGATTTTCTTTGTCTGAACACACAATACTAAATTATATTTTATTTAAGTAGTAACTATATTTTTAAGGTTGCCTGGAAGAGATCACTCAAGGTAATAAGGCCGCCCACTTGTACATTTATTTATATTTAAAGTCCTGAGCGTTATGAGTCCTCGTATTAATTTATATATTATTAATTTATTTTGGTCTGCAGTAAAGATATATTGTATTGTATATTTTGTTTCCGAAGAAATAAAAATACCTACATATGTCCCAAACGTATTTGGGAAAGAAGAACGTCAATAAAACACATTATTATGCTCACAAATCATAGATAAATTTATTTTATCTCACAGTTCGCAGTATCCCTTTACAAAATTTAAAATTATTCCCATTCAAATCTCTAAAATGCCTCGTCAAATTCTCCGATTCATAATAAAGTGGTATCCCCTAGCTATATCCCTGGACCAATTTGTCTGCTCCCG
Organism: Macaria liturata; assembly: GCA_964023185.1. Lineage (NCBI taxonomy): Eukaryota > Metazoa > Arthropoda > Insecta > Lepidoptera > Geometridae > Macaria > Macaria liturata. The sequence continues at coordinate 9,507,267 of OZ026812.1, read as the reverse complement.
GCCACAGATCTATTGTCTCCTAATTTCAGCTATTTGGGGGCTTTCAATTGGTTGGCACTTGGGACTTAGGGGTTTAGGAGAAATCTTGCAGGAGTTCGAAATTAGTAGGTACAGAAAGAAATAGAATTATATATGAAGTAGTACTTTTTTTTTTGGTTGGCGTCATATAAAAGAAATAAGGAAATGTGTCAAAAAATTAAAGTAAAATGGACAAACTGAACGTTTAGGATTTCCTTGAACGCCTGTTTATCAAATTCAAGCTTATTTTTCTCGTTAATTAGTAAATTTCTAATACTATAATACACTTAACCCGATAACCATAAAATATTATGTAACTTACTGGGAATATATGGCTTTATTTATTTGTATATAATATACTGAAGTTCACATAACCTCACTAATATTATGAAGGCGAATGTTTAAGTGTGTGTTTGTTATTTCCTAAAGCTCAAACAGCTGAACTGATTTGGATGAAAAATAGTAAGAAAATGGGCAGATCTGGCTTTTTTAACACCTAGGTTACTTGTTATCCCGGAGTAGCGCGGGTAAAACCGCGGGATGTCGTTATATTTGTATGACCATATAACATGTTTCATTTTTTTTTTATATGAGATAGGCTCACTCTTGACTACAACTTGCCTGATGTTAAGCATCGTTATAATCTACGATCTAGCGCGCTTACCTAGAAGAAACCGGTAATATGTATAAATATTTCCTATTTTGTGTCAATGCGATGAGTTATGACTCATAGGTATAAAAATCACAACACTTGACAAGTCTCTAAAGAATTTAAAATATAAAAAACATGTATGAATCCTTCGCTTGGTTACATTATTATTTACTAGATATCATTTATCTGAAATAATCCTAAATCGCGGGCGCCTTTTCAATTGAAAACATTATGCTCTTTCTGTGCAAATTTAATACTTCATATAACTTGACCCTTGAGTATTAAATTTCCACGAAACTTCAGCTTTTTAATATTTTATCTGGCATTCAGAATAAACTGATAATATCTGTGAATCTTTGAAATTCTTGGGAATTTAATTCCTTGCCTGGTTTATTGCATTTAGGTTTTTATTAAGTGTGAAATAAGATATCTTAAACCTTCTTAAGGTATCTTATATCGTGTTGTAAGGCTTCCGAGTAAAATTGAATGTAACGGAAATCGATTGATTTTATCTGCAGGTGGTCTGGAATACGTTTTCTCTGAATGAGGTTTGCTGCTTCTGCAATTCAGATTTTAAATGGGTATGTATTTAAATTTGGTTAAATTTGATTTAATAAGCCACCTTCCTGTTATTGGCAACGGTATTTCATTTTCGCATAGTAGTTATTATACGGTAGTCGTTCTTAACCATTAGTAATTTGTACATAAATATATATATTTTTTGGCACTACACCTATCACGTACGCCGCAAATATATACCGTAAAATTGGCTCGAAGTGACATAATTTGGAGCACTACGGGCTCCATTCTCAAGAGAGCTAAATAAATTATTTCACGATAACATGCTCTTGTATGATACTGTATACAGTTTTATTGAATTTAAATTATTAATTAAATTTAATTATTAATTAAATTAAATTATTTTATTGTTTTTTGTGGAACTCCTTGCCCGAATCTCTATTCCCCTTGAGCTATAATTTGTCGGTCTTCCAGTCGAGAGTAAACCGGTTAATTCTAGGCAAGCGCGCTAGATCGTGGATTATAACGTTGCTTAACATCAGGCAAGTTGTAGGCAAGCGTAAGCCTATATCATGTAAAAAATAACACATAAATTTTAGATAATAGTTGACCACTCTTCGTTTCGTAGTAATAAACTTCTGAAGATACAATGACTTACAGCCAAGACCTACAATTCGAGTGGTTTTACGGCAGTAGTATCTAGTTGTAGTAACCAAAGTTCTCAATATTTGTTGTTACATCACTAGGACATTTAAACACTTTGGTAAAAGTGAAGTGAAGGAAAACATCATGAGAAACCGACATGTTTGAGGACCACAATATCCGAGGACATGCGTCTTCCGTGGAAGGACCTGGGTGCCCACTACAATGTATCTGCCCAAGAAAACTCTCCTAACGAATTAATTCTGCGGGGAGTCACGACCCTCAGTCATGAGGAAATACGACTCAAAGAGAGTGCAAACAAAATGGTAACCTTTTATTTTATTACCCATCCAAAGTTGGCAATTTTACTAGAATTGTTACGAGATACAAAATATGAGACAATCTCACTCTCAGGATACAATACAAGCAGACCAACAAAAACAGTTTAGCTTTTATATAAGGCGATATATCCTATGCCATAATAATCGCATTACAGGCCAATATAACGGTCAAGTGCAAATTAATTTCGTTAAAAAATTTGTAATGTAATTAGAATTAAATCTAATACCTGACGTCTGATGAAGTATTCCCGGCAGTCTCTTTTGAACCATTTCCAATACAGTACAGGCATGCTCCACTTTAGGTCACAATGTTCAATAGTGCGGGTATCACTTTAGGTGACCTAAACGTGAATTGCCTGACTGTCCAGTAAAAAAAACAATATACATAGCTTCACAGTGACCAACTGTACGTACCGTGTAGGAACTAAAGTTATATAGTGAAGGCAGAAGATGCGCAAGTAAACGGCCCTCATGATGGCTGCGGTTAACCACTACCCATAGCTATTACTCTACACAAAAGGCTTTAAAGTTAAGGTGCAGTCGCCCGTGTGTTATTTCTATACAAACTGTTGTATCAAAAACTAAGGAAGATAGACTGATGATTTATATCTCGAATTGTTGGTAACTAAACAGAAATCTCGCCTCTAGAAAATCCTAACCATAGGTTTAGTAGTTTTGATGATTTCGGGAAAACATTTTGTATAAAAACATACTTTTTGATAAAACTATAGCATCTATGCCTTTAGTTTTCTAGAGACGATATCTTTGTTTAGATACCAAAAATTTGAGATATAAACCATCAGTCTATCTTTCTTAGTTTTTTAGTCTAACAATACGAAAGTTTGTATGGAAAAGGCGGCCAGGTGACTGCACGTTAAAGTATTTTCTAACCTTCCTTTATGACACTTGGAACACATTGTCTGGCAATATATGAGCGTGTATTACTAAAACTAAATAGAAGGTGAGGAAATAGGTTTATAAAGACCTAGACATGACAAGGTTAGGTATATTTTACTTGAAGATATTATATTGTTGAAGAGTATATGAACCGTTGGAGATGTTTTGTTAAGTTTTAAAACCATACTGTGTAGTCTATTAGACATTACTTAACTGGTATTGTTTCCCGTTTTCATGTGAACATTACAACGGTAAGAATTCAAGAAATAATGCATGATAATATTTGTAGTTCTTGCTTTTAATTTAAGTAAGATTACAAAACGTTAGTCGTCAAAACATTGATTAATGAAATCCTTGAGGATGCATTTTTTGATAACTATTTGCACTGTTAAGTGGCAGAAACTCATAGAAAACTTTATTTACGAAAATAACTAAATAACATATATTCCACAAGTATATACAAAAATGACTTAAACATACAGAAAAACTTACAAAAAACAGATATTTACAAAAAATTCAGCACACCGTCCATGCTGTTGCTGTGCGGTAGGGATCCCAGGATGCTGGCAGTATTTCCTCTTTGAATGGAAAGACTCAATCGTTGAGAAAAATAGCTGCCAGCCCTGAGATCTCCTGTGGCAAGGAAAAACACATAGATAGTTATTTTCTAGCTTGGTTGAGAATTGTTGTATTTTTTGTCACTCTCAACGCTGAAAACAGTCGCCTAGTTCACCTATCTGAATGTTATTTAATGTCTCTCATTACTTATCTCTCACATAGGTACACATTAAAATCGCGCCCAATAACAAGCCTCAAACAAGATAAAACACATTATCTCAAAATCCGGCGCATAACCCCACAATCCGGAAAATCCTTTCAACTAAAGCAACATTCACACTATGACGTTTTTACGTCTCCCATAAAGCCCCATGTTCATTAGACAAGTTTCTCAACACAAATCATAACGCAGAGCTCGAAGTCACAACAGAAATAATGGCGCCTTCAGACGGATCGAAGAAAAGAGAAATAAAGGGGCTTACAGACAGGAAGAGAATGTCGCCGGAGTCCGAGCTTAATGGATTTATTTAGATGTCATTTTTTATGTGGGCGGGGATCGCGCGCTGAGACGCCTGCCACTTGCTAGTGTGGATAGGACATAGTTTTTTTATTGCGTTATACAATTTCTTACTTTTTGGTCCTCATCCCAGCTCTGCCTATACTATTCCTAGTTAATAAATGATGTTGTGGCTAACTAAACTTAAAAAAATGATAATAATCATCATTATTTGATAGCCAAGCGTTACATCATAATGTTAGTATCTCGCACAACGAACTTCACTCACAACATAATATGATTCCTTGCACGTCACATAGGTATGACAAAACTATTTTATTAGTCCTGGTTTGTAGTAATTAGCTTTTCACAAAATCTATATAATTGAAGCACATTGATATTGAGTCAAATAAAGAAATTCCTAGAAAAAATGAGTATGGTTTCCGGTTCATTGTGGAAACCATACTCCCGCTGAGATTGTGAGTGGCGAGAGTAAATTCGAAGATAACATTTCTACAATCCTTACAATTTGGGATGATGCATATTTCATTTCAAAGCATTTATTATTTTATTGTGAAACGCACAGATGAAATCTCAAATTCAAAAAATAATAAAAACCTTATCCTCTCTATGCTAGCCTTGATAAATTGTAAGCCCTCCGTTATCCCTCGGCGTGTTCCATCTCAGCGCACACACTCCATGTGTGCGTGACACACACACACATGCAACGATAATGCATTTACACACACAAACGCACACTGCTGTGAGCCCCGGGAATTGAGTTAGGGTGGCGTAGTAGTGCATGCTTTATAATAGTTAATTTAAGATATTTTGAATGAAACTGATTATAAAACATGTTTTGATTATCATGAAAACTACAGAGGTTATAATCGGTCAAGTCTTGTCGGTTGTAGGTACTTACATTATGAAGATGAATTTGTGTTCTTTGTAAAAAGGCAAATTAATAAGATGACTTGACTTGTGCTTACGAGTTAATAAAAAATACGCATTTATTAATGAGAAATAATCAGAAGAATGGTAGTTATTTTTAACCATGTTTCTTAAACACGCAATTAAAAAAAAACTAAGAGACTACCACACAAACTTAAAAAAAAACATTAATACTTGCGTAACATTCCCCAAGACAGATCGTCTCGCTCCCACTGCAGCCAAACCCTTATAATAACTTCACCATAAGGTTTCCCACTACCACTCAGCCCACTCGACTCACACGAACACACACACACATACACATCTATGTGTGAAAGAACATTGGTATTTTGATTGGTCATGCATTTTACGTGTTTACGACTTCTCTCGGCCTAGCTATAAAAGGCGTAGTCACAGGCGATATAAACTAAAGACGCATAACCCAATGTATATAGGTACATACTTATATTAATCATAACTGTACGTTAGCTACTTTCACAAAATCGTCAAGGGTGGCTTAAGTTCATTACCTAATGCTAATATTTTTTTAATAATTCGTAATCATTCATGTCTTAGTGCACTTTTGGGTATTGTTTTTTTATATATTTTTGGTGCATCAGCGAAAAGTTATAGTAATGAATATCTACAGTCATTTCACCTTATTGACCTTGATTGTCCGACAAATCCGAAATTACAATCATACGTTTCGTCGCGGTTCAATGAACTTCCATAAATGGAGCTGCTGATTTTTTGGCAACCATATCGAGTTTGGATCAACCAGTATAATAATACCTATGGTCTTGTATAGTATTAATCTAGCATAATGTCCAACGATTGCCAAATAAATAAACAACGTCTATCACGTGATATTTTTATTGACCAATACCGTGCATTCTTTAGACATATGTGTGTATTTTTATTACACGTCTACTTGGTGAGACGTCGTTGGGCGTAATTTATACACTGGACCGACGCCGCCGGTACCTAAAAAGTCGTATTTTAAGTATAATATTGCAGATAAGTAATCTTGAATATGGGCTTGATCATTTCTGTTATAAATGGCATGGTTGGTACATAATTGGTCCGGCTTAAGGGCTTAATTAAATGTGCTTAACTAGGATTTATTTTATTTAAGTGCGTAATTTTTGCGGTGTTTTTAGTCGTCTGGGAATTGTTTTGTGTATGTTAGGGTTTATTTGTAAAGACGGGTTTTTATCTAATTTTTCTAGCATAAAATGAAAAATATTACAGTTTCATATCGTAATAAGTTTCTTTTTATTTCTATTTATTCAATAGTATTATTTTGGTATACGTAAACGCTAACACTACGTTTTCTTTTTTTTTTAATAAATTATAATACGAAATAAGTTCTAGTTTAACATAATCGCAAAATGATAATCTCGTAGACCTTTTATAGCACTGCGCACGCGTTAATGTCTTTTTAACATAAATTTATGACGTAGCTACTTGTATTTCGCAGATTTTTATGTTACCAAATACAAATTGTACTTATTATCGATTTAAAAAATAGGTGTACCCGTATGTGTTTTGCATTATTCTTATCTGAATGTTTTTTAATAAGTATTGTAATATTCTTGGCATTGTATAAAATATGAGGACGAAGATAAATCCAGTGCGATGGAAGAAACCTATTTCCTCTAGATTAAAAACCCCCGATTATAATTTCGTAAGCTTTAAGCAACATTGGACGCTTTTATTTAGCTTGATGGACGTGTCTCTTGTTAACACAACCTTTTCAAGACAATTCTTATCGCTGTAACATTTCGTTTCCACCACAAAGCAATACCTACTGCTTATCTACATATCTACATATAATAAAGCTAAAGGGGGCTGAAAGTCTGAACATTGAAGATATAAAAAAAAAACGCTTCGAGATACTTAGAATTGATAACAGAGCACGTTACAACAATTTATAGATTTTTTGTCTGTTTATCTGTTTTTCTATTTCTCTGTTTGTTTGTTTATTTAAAGGCTCATCAAGCAAAAACGGCTGAACGGATCATCATGATTTTTGGTACGTAGGTAGAATGAAGTCCAAGAAGATACTACTACTTTTTATTCCAAAATAAAGCGAAAGTCCACTAGTGTTACATATGTATAGTATTATTGCCTTGTGCCAAACTGTACGTTGTTGTATGAATTTTAACGCAGTATTGTGTCCAACCTGCTATCACCTTACGATAACTCCCTCGTTCCCGTGTGTAAAGGAAGTTAGAGTAGTGATTTTCAATCTGACACCAAAGTTTGCGACTCTCATACGTACCTACTTACTTTTTTTTAGTGATTTTCAGAAAACCGAGAAGAAAGACTGATTCAAAGTTTCAGTGTCCTTTCAGTAACAGTAAAAAGCAAAGCTCTTATGCTTGTTTAACTGTTGATAACGCTAGTACTTAATCAATAATTTTACAGTAATCTGAAAAATGATCTGCGCACACGCAGGAAGTTATAGAGTCCGTACTTAATTATTATTTTCTATTCACTATGTCTATATCATGTCCGCCACACAAGTGACGTAATCCATGTCGGTTTCTTCTAGGCAAGCGCGCTAGATCGTAGACTATAACGTCGCTTAGCATCAGGCGAATTTTAGTCAAGCGTGAGACTATCTAGTTTAAAAAAAAATAACAAACGGTACTTACCGGTCTCTCAGTTAGAAAAAAAAACATTAAGTACCTACCTAAGTGATGCTTATTGCAATATGTAGATAGTAAATGATCCTTCCATTTTAGTGCGTTATTAATAATGTCACGACACTAAAGGTATCCACTCTATCGTTACACTTTAGCATAATTCACAAGATTTAGTTTCTAATGCTAGGACAATGTAGGACATGTGTCTTCCGTGGAAGGACCTGGGCGCCCACCACGATGTATCTGCCCAAGAAAACTCCCATAACGAATTAATTCTGCGGAGGAGTCACGACCCTCAGTCATGAGGAAATACGACTCAAGAGAGAGAGTTTCGAATGCTTATCAGTCGTGATTATGTATTGCCATTCAACTTGAAATAAACATGCCCTACAGGATTTAAAACTTTTTATGAGAAATAAATTTCAGCAGTCTGATGCTCGCACCAAACGTATTTGTCAAACGCAGATACGAGTACATGCCTAGTTAAGATATCTAGTTAAGTTGCTACTTAAGTGAATAATTAATTTCTTAATTAATGTAATTGGTTGTTACCGTTATAATTAAGTAAATAAATAAATGCCTATTGTATTAAAAAAGATTTTTGAATTGAAAAAGTCACAATTCCAAACATTTTACCATTTTACATAAATTTTCAGTGCCTGTACGAATGTGCAAGTTGCGACCAGAAAAGCTTAAAGATTCACTCAATATATACTAAACTAATTTTAAAAATCTAAAACAATAAGAAACATATTATTTTATTTCTGTTGTTGAGAAATTCGTTGACAAATACCCAACCGTATGATTGTGTATTTCCTTTTTCGGATACATAAAATATACGGTCACATGTTTCAAATAGAAAAAAGTCTATGTACCTATACCTTACTCATTATTTATCAAACATGCGGAGCGATTTTATCACGTCATTTTTAATAAGAAATTACTTCATTAATATAGCCCATACCTACTATTTTCCAAAACCTCTCGGAGCGCTTGGTTGACGCGACGCGTGACCAAAATGCTGGCCTTTTTCTGGCTCAACGTATCAGCATTGCCATCCAGCGTGGTAATGCGGCCAGTATGCTGGGCACGCTGCCGTCTGGTAGTGGGCTGGAGCACTTAGATTTTCTTTAGGCTTTTCTAAAGATTTTCTAAGTGCCCTTTTATTAATTGTATCAAAATAAGAATTGTTAAGCGATGTTGTATACCGGGTGATATCGGGTACATTGAGCTATTAATTGCACGAATAAACTACAATCATGGCTACTAACAACATAATTATTATACAATTCATTGAAAAATAACACCATCCACCACTCGTACACGATTGCATATACATATGTACCTACTTAATATCTTTACATTGCCGCTATGTGCAGAAATGTAGTTATTTTCATCAATAAATAAATAAAGAAACTAGGTTGAAATTTAAAATTCCACACTAGCATTAGCTCTAATTAGCTTGTCTCAAAAACTCGCGCCGTATTAATATAATTGATTACATAATCTACCATTACGAAAAACAGACGCACACAATAGAATTCCAGTTACCAATTACATAGCAAAGCATACATAATCCGATTAGATTACACTTCGATACAATCGAGCATTCTTCTCTTGTTTATTCGAATCGAAAGGCTGACGTCATTAGACGCCCGAGTGGTTCCGAGTCCCTCCGAATGGCCCCGAGTGGCTCCGAATCCCCCCGAGTGACCCCGAGTGGCGTCGAAGGGGCTCCAAGTCGCGGGGACACCTCCCAACGCCTGCAGCCCGAAGCCCCCGAACCTGGCGGTGGCGCAGCCGACGCCGAAGCGGTCGCAACCTGTCGCATCGTACGCAACTTACTAGGAGAACATCACAGGTAAGGAGTTACAACCAACCATACGACCAAACAACGAAGACCTTTGGCCTACGCTATCTTAGACTAATAACCGAGGTCTTGATAATTTGGTCATTAAATTGACGACCAGTTAACAAAGAGCTACAGTTAAATGTAAATGTGATGGGTTATAGGGGTCTGGACAAATTGGTGTTTAATCGGTAGTAAATAAAGGCAAACGTGTGTGGGCAGTGAATGTGTTGTTTATTTTCCTCACGTGAAGCGAAGTGTTGTAGACTCGGCAATTACAACGTCGCTTCTCTTTGTTTAGATCTATGAGTAAATCTAGGTTTTACCGTAATGCAAATTTAACTAAGTCTAAGCCTGGAAACGTTAATCAATTCAGTATATTGTGATAATAATGATTCAGTGAAAGGTTTTAAAATGTAATCCCATTCTATTGTTGAATTTTTATTTCTTTTATATATATTATTTTAACCATTTTCTTACTTACATTATTACAAATTAGGACAAGACAATTTCCATTTTCTTTTATCTATCTATCTCCCTTGAGATGAACACAATATTTGCCTATCAATTATTATAACTAGGTAGGTATAGTTAGTAGATAGATAGATATAAAACTCTTTATTGTTGACACATTAAAAATGAACAGTACATAAAACAAATTATTACTTATCTTAACTACAATCCAGGGGTTTTCAAATCTAGAGTTAATAGGTATCTTCTAGGTAAACGTGTTACACCCTAGGCTGCAGCAATGCTTAACATCAGGCAGGCTGTAGTCAAACGTAAACCTATCCCACGTAAAAAAAAAAAAAAAAAAAACTAGTGCCACAAGCGGCGGCCTTATCGCTGAAAGCGATCTCTTCCAGGCAACCTTTGGCTGGAGAAAAGTTAGTACATCTTAATAAAACAACATCTGCCCTTAATAGAATAAGACTATCATTAAAAACCTTTTGAAATTAATTTTATATTCATCTCTCTCACACTCATTGGATTCGAGGATAACAATAGAGACAGGAATAGATTACAACATTGTTGCAACTAGTGACTACAATATCTATACATCTATCTATCTATACATATAATTGACTGGCCTTAGTTGCCTTAGTTGGCCTTAGTTGGTAGTGGCCCTGCCTTCTAATCTAGGGGTTGGGGGTACGATTCCCGCGTGACACAAGTATTTATGCATTTAAAGATTTATGATACTTGTGTTGAGTCTGGTTGTTTGTATGTATATTAAGTATGTATTTACAAAAAAAAGTATATAAGTATTATATCCGTTGTCTAGTACCCACGACACAAGCATTAGCTTAGTGTGGGGCTAGATGGCGCTGTGTGCAATGTCCCGGATCATTTATTATTAAAAAAAAAGCTGAATAGGGTCAAAAATCTGTACTTGGACATTTTAGAAAAAATGCTTATACCTTAAATAATTTACTTGAATTACTTATATTTTTACAATCTATTTGAAATACGATCAGTAGGAACTACGTAAAGCAGATTTTTCCCGGAATATTTATTTATTTGCCCTAAATCCAGTAAAGGCATGGTTCCCTTGCGACCACAGAGTCGTATGTGAATTTCAGCTTTACCATCAGATCCTCCTCCTCCCAGTCGTATTCCCTAGTTACTGAGGGTCGTGACTCCCCCGCGTAATCTATTCGTTGAAAGTTCTCTTGGGCATAACGTTTTTGGGTAGATATCGTGGTGCCTACGATCAGTTAGTCTCAAATTATTGTATAAAGTATCATCCACAAATACAAATACATATACTTACATACAGTTTCAGATAAACGATTAACGACATTTTTATTATAAGAGCAGGAGGTTCTGAATGCTACGTTATAGAAAATACATAGTCAGTTACATCAAAGTGTGTACAAAAAAAGTTACACATCGCTGTATAAGTTGAATATAAATATCAATAACAAATAATCAATACAAAAAGTAAAAAATGTCTAAATAGTACTCTCATCCCCGCATAATATTTTTCTAAAAAAATACATCAACTAACAAATAAATAAAAAAATTGCGAAATGATTTATTTGGCTCTATAAAAATGTTCTTTTTAATTCCGTACACCATCTTATATATAAACATACTACCTACCTACAATAATTATATGATTGTAGATTTAGATTAATAAATTACTTTAAAACGCTTCTTTTAATAGCTACAACAAGAATCTTATCTATATCACTATTTTAATTTCCGAGGAATTTAATGACGAAATATTTGAGAAATTAAAACTTTTCTTTGCAAATAGTATACTCTTATAAACAATATCACATACATTTCTACAAGTTGATATGAAAACTTGTTTTGCGAAGTCGATGAAAAAAAACAATTTTATTAATAAAATCTTCACATATGTAGGTAGTAGCAAATTATTTGTCTTTGAATGTCAATTAACTATAGATATTTAAAAAAATTGCAATCGCAAAAATAACACGATAAGACGTAAGAGCTTAAAAATGAAAACATAATATTTAACTCGTAATAAAATTATTATAAAACTATCTTATTATACTTCTTTTTCTTTTTATCGAATGAGAGTGGCCAACTCAGGTGTCGAGAGTTAATCAAGCCGCCCTAAAGGCCTCTGACATGGATTAACGACTGCCGTACTAGACAAACAGCCGGCACCTACAATTTAACGTGTCATCCGACCCACGGGAGCGCCCAAAATGAATTGCCACTTATTATACTAAGTATCAATTTATATATAAGTCGTTCAATTCATCAACATGTAGTCAACGTTGTATTTTAACAAACACATCAAAATTGACATTTGAATAGCTTCGGAACCTTTCTTAATAAATTTTTACGATTTCATCGATTATTACGATTAATCGGTATATTAGTCTGCCAGTTGAAGGATGATTGGATAAATTTAACCATAACGATAAATTTTACATTTAACCATGCGCAAAATTACAAGGTTTTTAGAGTTTGAAAGTTCTTCTATTCGTAATTCTACGTTGCAACGTTTTTAACTTAAACTAACCTAAAACGAGCGAAAATATGAAATAGCAAACGTATTTTTCAGCAGCGTAATTATTTGGTTTTAATAAAGATTATTTTATCGATATTATTTACACATTAAGAAGTAAAACTTGCATCCCCTATTTCACCCCTTTAAAAGTGGCATTTCCAAAAATCCTTTCTTAGCGGATGCCTACGTCATAACATCTACCTTCATTCCAAATTTCAGCCCAATCCGTCCAGTGGTTTGGGCTGTGCGTTGATAGATCCCTATATCAGTCAGTCAGACCTTTGAGTTGTAGAGTTTCATTTCTTAGCATTATATAATTGTTTTATTTTTGCAGTGTCGACGTGTTCCTATATACAGAAGTACATACATTAAACATAACATTTTTATCACATAGATACCGCTAGCCATGGCTCGCGTGACCTATCGCGTGGCTAATCGATAAAATAATGTCAATTATATATTTACTCGTACATACAATGTGGTATTTAAATAAAGTTATCTACACATGCCACGCAATATATCATATCATTTCCATTTATTTGTAACACATGGATAAGATTATCTTTGTGAAATATAAACGTTATCGAAAGTGAATTATTATAATTTTCGATTATTGTCAGTAATTACAACATTTCCTATGATGTAGGTAAAGTTTTGTCGCAAAATTTGTAAACCAGAAGGCTATCTATGCATCTGACTTACCGTAATGTCTAGCAACTGGAACCTACAATTCTAAGTGTCATATACTTAACCCAAAGAAACACCTAGACAATTGCTTCAAAACAGTATATTACTAGAATCCTTTTCCTTTAAATAACTGGGATCTTTACCCCAGCTAAATTCTTACTTTGCCTAAGACAAGGTGGTATTCTTTGCCCAGCTTTATTCTTTATTAGCTAATGACGTGTACTAGAGGAGTTGCGCAGTGCGCGCTGTCCACCCGGAGAGCATGCCCTGCCGACAACATTGATGACATTCCCCCTATTCATATACCAAACACCATCACACAAATTTTAACCTTATAACCATATGCATACGGTTGATAATTCTATGAAGTTTAGAAAGAATCGCTTGATGAATTTATAAATTCAGAACGCCAACGCATGCGATTGCGACAGAATTACTCCTTCAAACTCATGCGGCCCTGGTACGATTGCCCGCTGTGTTGAGCTACGCGCCATCTTCCATTCCATGACACCATTCCAAGATGGAGGCACAATGACGGCATTCAGAGGCCATTCGTATGCATATCACGTTGGCAATATACATTGCGAACCAAAAAACCTTATCTGTTTGCTCTCCGGCTATTTTTGGTCTGTTGTTTTGGTATAATGAATGTCTTGTTACGTTCAGGGCTGCGTTGTTATCGTGCTAATTTCGTAGTTTATTTTTATCGTGCTTCAGACAGAATTATACTTATCTAGTTTTATTAGTAGTACCTGGCATATGATTATTATACTTATTCCTTGACCTTTTTTGGGGCAATTTCAGAATATCAGCAATAATAAATATTACTAGTGTTCTAGTATAATCGTCGTTCTTGCATAGCTAACAGTCCTTGCCACGAACACCATTATTTATAAGTTTGATCACGGACAGAGCCCCTTCGGAAACTGCCACGGCTCACCACATCCGCTGCAGATAGCTAGAGCAGATGTCGATAAAAACCTCTTCAACGCCGACGATGTGTCCCACACATTCCGCTTCATAATTTCCTCCACTTTATTTTTTACAAACCCATTCACCGGCCCGAGTCTGATAGCTCTCCAAACAAAAAAGGAATTTCAACCACGCTAAAATGGTCCTTAAGCATCGAGCCTATTAGGGCAGCATAAATCTACAAATGTATCAGACATTCTCGGCGTGCTTCAGAAAACACTTCCATTTTTGTGGAATGGAGGTTTCCACTAAAGTTTATTTATTGTCATGTGAGGAACGAGGGACGCGTTTGGAGTTGCGCAGAGGTCGTCGGTAGAAGGCTGCCTCGGTCGGACGAGCGAGGGTCAGGGCTGGTGCGAGCGGGACGGCTGTACGTAACAAACTCAGTGTTTACAGAATGTTCGAGGTGGAACGTGTTTTTGTTGGAATGGCACGTGGACTAGCTCTGCTGCTTCATGTTTGCCTGGTAGTTGGGAGCGCGCGCGTGTCGGTCGCGGCGGCGCGGCGGTCGGAGCCAGGTCCCGCACCACTCCGCACCGCGGGTGGCCGCCACCTTGGATTGCAACACCAGCGCCGCGGAGGAAAACGGGGAAATTTCAAATGAAATTCCAATTGTTTCGTGAAATGTTTTCGTGAAAGCGTCGTGGTAAATGCGTAGATTGCGTAGCTATACGTATTCGATAATGCTGCCGGTAGATATGTATAAATAAATACCGATAATAACAAATGTGATTATGTTATAAGTACTGCCTATTTGCGATGATAGCATTATGATTGCGATTACCGATAATTGATGATAGGCATTAATTAATGAAAGCAATAAATGGTAATAGGCACATAACATATAAACGGACACTGGCGCAACCACTAAAAAATTATACCAATCTATTATTCGTTCGTCTATTGTTTCGTTATTTAGGTTTACTTACAGTAATATATGACCGTACGTACATATTTACATGTGTTAACAAACAATACAAATATGACTAAGAATTTTCATTTTTTAAAGAAATTACTTAGGTACATATATTAAACATATACTGATACGTATTTCGATAGATCCTAATCAATTGCTATTTAAATAAAAGGTATATAAAGTTAGACATGTAGGTATATCAAATTATGTCTTATATAATCATATCATCATCACCAGCCTGTTTTTTCCCACTGCTGAGCATAGGTCTCTTCTTATACGCCACTTATCCCAGTCCTCCTCCTTAACCGGGACGAGTAGGTTATCACAACAAAAAAAAATAAGACATTTGTGAATGAAATCTATACTAATATTATAAAGCTGAAGAGTTTGTTTGTTTATTTGTTTGTTTGAACGCGCTAATCTCAGGAACTACTGGTGCGAATTGAAAAATTATTTTTGTGTTGGATAGACCATTTATCGAGGAAGGCTTTAGGCTATATAACATTACGCTGTAACTAATAGGAGCGAAGAAACAATGGAAATAGTGGAAAAAACGGGGAAAATTATGGGAAAACGGTTCAAGTCGTGGGTAACAGCTATAATTTATAAAGCTGAAGAGGTTGTTTGCAAAAATAAATATGATGCCCAAAATAACTATTCCACGCGAACAAAGTCGCAGGCACAGCTAGTTAGTAATAAATTACCACCCTATTGTATTTTAATTGCATAAAATAACAGAATGTCTACATTCCCACAGATCGGTATTCTTGATAAGCGCGAATGGTAAAAAATGTTTTACATTGTCGTGTGGTAATTATTGCCTTGTATATGGCGACCTTTGTTTATTATATGTATTTTGCCTTGCATTCTGTGCCTATTTACTGAGCATAGTCGAAGTATTTATTAAATGAATAAGGTCTTATAAATCTTGCTTTAGCTACTTGGGTATTATTAAAAGGGTGGTTTTTGATCCATATTTAAAAATAGATGGTGTTCACTGTATTACCTATAGTTCCAAGAAATAGATGGTGTACTTATTCTATTTTTTATTGTGTAAAATTGTGACTTTAAAATTAATTTGACATAAGTATACATATATAATGTTTGACATATTATGAATAAAGATAGTTTGACGTAAAAAAAATAGACGGACAAAATAAGTAATGCCAGTTTATCGCTTTTCTACCGATTTCATTTCGGAGAATTTGCCGTAGAATGTTGGCTAAACTCTTCTAACACAACTTGTTACAGTTTTATACTGACAAAAAGGGATATGACAAGATAGCAAAAGGTGGAGTCCCAACTGTCTGTTCCCGGCTAAATATATTCTAGCAATCTTAGTATGCTGGCTTCATCGTCAACCACGTATTTTTAAAACTAAAACGGGTTTACATTACAATTACCCAAAATTTAACTGGTGGTTGGTGCTATCTTTAGAATCTAGATGTTGTCACGTCAAAAATAATACCTATACCAACAAGATTGCCAGAATTGAATTAGTCTAGCACTTTTAGCAGCAAATTAATAGCTTACAGAAGGAGTAGCAGACGAAAACCCACTAGATTCAGCAATACGGTAATTCTCGCTGTATAGAGTAAGACATACTTATCTTTATCTTTGAACTCAATAAATGTAATAGAAAAAGAAGATCAAATTGTATCAGGTTTGAGTCAAAGTAAGCATTATCTTTATTCAATCAATGTAAATTACAATTTCTTTCATCTTTCATATTGTCTATATTCCATACTAGCTGGCGCGCGCGACTTCGTCCGCGTGGAATAGTTATTACCATAAAAACGGTTCTAGTGAGTTAATCTTAAAAGATAGACATATACTGTTGCGGACATTTTGTTAGATTAATTTAAGAGGAATAATTCTTTCATACATATTTTTTTCATATCTTGAACGGTTTTCGCAGCGCACGCAACGGAAGCCCTTAAAGATGAATAATTTTTCCCGTTTTTTTCACATTTACCATTGTTTCTTCGCTCCTATTAGTTGAAGCGAGATGTTATATAGCCTAAAGCCTTCCTCGATAAATGGTCTATTCAACACAAAAAGAATTTTTCAATTCGCACCAGTAGTTCCTGAGATTAGCGCGTTCAAACAAACAAACAAACAAACTCTTCAGCTTTATAATATTAGTATAGATTTGGACAATCACCATGATATAAGAAACCTCATATTTGATCATGTGGCTAGACGCATAGAATAAATATAATGCCAATCGTAGAACATAGCGTAGGTAGGTAAATAAGAAAATTATCTAATGACAATAGTCTATGAAAATTCCCGGTTTTAGAAAGCGCGTACCAACCTCTTCTTTTCATTCGCATATGACAAACCTTCGTGCTTAGCTAATACAAGGAAATGGTTATAGAATTCTTCCTATATAAAACTTTTTAGATATACATCCACTTCTACATAGCTTAGGAAAATTTCTAATTTTACTTGAATATCTATACTAATATTATAAAGCTAAAGAGTTTGTTTGTTTTTTTGTTTGTTTGAACGCGCTAATCTCAGGAACTACTGGTGCGAATTGAAAAATTCTTGAAGAGTGAAGAAGGAGTGAAAAAACAATGGAAAATGTGGAAAAAACGGGGAAACATATTCATGTTTGAGGGCTTCCGTTGCGTGCGCTTCGAAAACGATTCAAGATATCAAAAAAAATGTATCAAATAAATATTTCTCTTGAAATTATCTAACAAAATGTCTGGAACAGTACATGTCTATCTTTTAAGGTTAACTCAATAGACCCGTTTTTATGGTAATACCTAACTATTCCACGCGGACGAAGTCGCGGGAACTAGCTATTTTATTATAACTTGCCTAAGATTGATGCATCATATTCGCAGGTTGCTTTACCTTCTCAAAAAAGAAGGTAAGCTATTGAAAACAAATCCAGCAATCGATAATAACAATGCCTGATGGCAGCATGAATATTGATCAATTGATATCATAATAATGATTTCTTTGATTGGCCGATTTCCGCTGCGGAATTCTAAACATTAGTTGAACAGGCATCACGGAGAATTATTTAATAAAGGTTTCACATGCACTTTAGGACCAAGTTAGTTTTGCTTAGTAGGTTATGGATTTCTTGTTATTTTTACAATTATCTGGAAAATTTACAAAAGCTTAAAACAATTCTAGAGAAAATAGGGAGATTGTACTCTCTTCAAGTGTTCATTTCAGATTAGACACCTATTCTAAAATAGCATTAAATATTCTGTTTTCTGTAATGGAAGTTCTTTGACAACAAAGTTAATAAAATTGTTATTGATGTAAATAAATAAAGGACAACATAACTACATTATCACTTATCATTTTACTCTTAAGTTTCAAATCAATCAAACATTTCAAATTAAATTCACCAAATTCAATAAAACTCACCTCGCAGCGTCCCGTTCCCTCTCTTTTTATCATTTTCCCGCCCAAAGCGTCGACGCGATTCAATCAGCTTTTCATCATTTTAGACAGCGTCGTCTGCATCAATCTTGTATTTAACAAACTCTTACATTCCTACATTACATAATACTTCATAGTAATTTCAACCTTAACGTTATGAAAATAAGGTCTAACATGATTAAATATAACAGCAAACTTATCGTGGCAATTCTAAGCAGACACCAATCTCGAAACTTTCAACACAGCCCGAGGCGCTGTTCGGAATTTTTCGTGCAGCGTAATCGGTTTTTAGAAAGGGACGGGTGTATTTTATGCTAATGTTAAAAAGGGATGGATGATAATAGACGAGGGTTTTAGAATTGATTGGTAGGGGTGAGCCCTTTCTATTTGCGGCGAGTGGGTGAAGCATTTTTGTTTCTCTCTCATATTTAATTTGCAATGGAGGATAATTTGAATATGCAATTTACATGGAGGACATGTTTGCACACATTGACAATGTAACATTAATTCCCCTAAACATTTGTTACTTTGTATCGTGTGGTTGAAAGAGATACGCTAGATATTGTGAAAGTAACATTGGAGTAAGAATAACAGATTTGTTATTCTTCAATAACAAATGGAAATATCTCACATGTTGCAATAAATGTAAGTAAATGAATTAAGGTAATTCCTTATGTATTTATATTTATAGACAAATAAAATAGGTAAGTATTAAGGCAACGTGAAAGGATAGATAGATAGATAAATTATTTATTAAAACACCACATATAAAAATAAAATTTGCGTTTTAATTGGCGGCCTTATCGCTAAGAGCGATCTCTTCCAGGCAACCAATCTGGCAGGGATATATTCTTCAAAATAAGTGAGTAAAGGAATTAGTTGCGAAGCATATTGTCATATAGTTTCTAATTTATCTGCAACAAATTTTATCCCAATCAACTTAGCCGTTTGAGAGATAGGTAATAAGAAACGTATATATACCTATATAATCTATGATCCATTCAAATAAAAATGTCAACCGTGGCTATAAACTAAGCAACGCTAAAAACCCTCCTCCAGAAATAGCTCGCGTCCAATTCCATCTGGCCGCAAATAACACTCGTAAACAGATATGTTTGTAAGTTCATTCATCTCTTTGACAAATAACATTCCTGCTATATAAATTATGTGGCTAATTTACTTTATTGAACTATATTAACGGAAATTAAAAAATATAGCAACGTATTTGAGAGCGCATGAAATTTAAATCAGGTTAAATTCCGAGATTAAATAAGGACTTCAGTTTAAAAGTTAACAAACAACTCATCATGATATCGGCTTCAATCATGTGCTAAGGTATGTATGTATCTTCACACCAAATTTGATCAAAATTGGATATGCCGTCTTATCGCGAAGAAGGAACAAATAATCTCAAAATTAGAAATCTTTGTCTTAATAATATCGATCAATTTACAATAATTCTGTTATTTTTATGAGTTTCAATGTTGTATTTATTGCTAGGAGATGCAATTGTTTACTATTATAAGTGAAACTCTTTTTTTTTTTAACTTGAACGGGTTTGCACTTGACCATAGTTTACCTGATAGCAGGCAAAGGCTATGGCCTAAGATGGAGCGTGCTTACCCGATAAGAACCGATTCACTTTCGCTTTGAAGATCGCTGGATTATAGTGCGTGGGGAACAGAGAGTCAACTCTCTAGAGAGAGACTCTGTAGAAATATGTAATGTTTTTCCGCTACGACTGCTCCTTAACCGACATCAAACAACAAACTTGATGGTTTTTAGGTGTGTTCCTCCATATACCACCGCCACACCTCACCTCCTAACCAACGTGGCCTCCGTGGATCTCAAGATCTTACCAACACCGCACCTTGTGTCTTCAAGCTTTGTAGTTCTCCTTCGGCAAGATATTCTCGTCGACACGTGTTTCGCCTCTCCACGAGGCATGCTCAGGACGTGTTGACTCCTCGAACGTCGGTCCGAAAGACCAGTATAAGACTATTATAAGGAAAAACGAGATGAAGACACAAAATCTTAGGTCGTAATTCATCCATGGAACCACCTGGGTGCTCATCATGATGTATCTGCCCAAGAGAATTTCCTCGATGTATAAATTCTGTCTGTATCTACACATTTAAGACTGGGTATACCCAGCGTGTTCGAAAGATACCCAAAGAATACGCCTCCAAGGTGGCAAAAGGGAAAATACCACATTCTTCCGTCAGATCGTCAGGTCTTCAGCTTGGTTTATTTTACTCCAAATTTTCTATATTCCAAGCCCATTTTTGGACAATTCCTTACCTCCTATCACTATCATTTCTTTACTCAAAACTATCGTAAGCCCGGAAAAAAACTTATATGGTAACTAAATAGATTTTTATACAACTTTCTAGACCTTGTCGCCACATTTTTCTAGAATAGTTTACGTAAAGACGTTACCAGCCATCAAAAAGATTAATGGTAGGTAGTCGTGTAGATAAAAACCGGTAATTACCGTCGACTACCTACTCTCTCGATTACTATGTCACTGTAATGATAATGATGACAGATTGCTACATGAAACCAACAACAAGTAAGTTTGATAATCTGACCTTGGAACACTGAATTATCTGGTGATTAGGTATAATTAGGTAAATGTTTATTCCTAGTGTTTAATTTTTTTATAATTAAATATATATAGGTGCATAATATGTTTACTAACCCCTAGTTTTTAAAACTCTCTCTTTGAGTCTTATTTCCTCATGACTGTGGGTCATGACTCCCCCGCAGAATTAATTCGTTATGGGAGTTCTCTTGGGCAGATACTCCGAGGTGGGCGCCCAGGTCCTTCCACGGAAGACACATATTGTAGTCCTCAAACATGTCGGTTTCCTCACGATGTTTTTCTTTACCGCTAAGCGAGTGCAAATCAACACTAAACTTGAAAATACAAGTCATTCGTAGAGCCGGATTCGAACCAGGGTTCTTTAAAACTACAATCAGTTAATTAGTCCATTAAACTGACTGATTAGCGCTTTTATTAGTTGAAAATTGTAATTTCACCAATTTCAGAGCTAATTAGTTGATTTGATGGGAGAATTAACTGAATGTAGTAGTAGAAACCAAGACTAAATAATCGAGAAAAAATAATACCAATAATTTACCATTTTTGTTATTATAATTACAAGCCAGTTTTTAATTATCCGCTAGGCAGTATATAGGTGCATTCGTGTTTTTGTTGCGACGGGGAAATCTTCTATGAGACACCCAACCACAGTCAACCACAGTAGGACTATGTGGGAATTTTATCCACTAAAACCCTACCAGCCTCATAGAAGAAAAAGAAATGATTCGGGAAATCCAGTATGATTAACTAAAACTTATTTAACGTTTGCGTACCTTATGTGAGGTTGTTATGGCGGATATACATATATTTAATGTGATCTTTATGTACCCATTTACATGCAAATAAATAAATGAATCTAAAAAACACGTAAAAAAAATTCTGGCCTCTGACTACAATGTATATTTAAAAAAAAACACCTTCCTAAGTACCTTCAACAGCTTAGTGATGCTCTGAACATTTTGGCGTGGCATATAATGATATATTGTTATGAGTTATTTATCAAGTGCTTAAGTGTTTTAAATTTAAACTTTTCATTGGAAAATGAGCAAAAATCATCACTACCGGCAGGATTGGAACCTGAATTTTCTATGTATTTTAGTAAACTGTACATTTATTTATAAATAACATAGCCTGCCCTCCACAACACAGGTTATCCTAGTGTGGAGTGCAGTGAACATATTGTTATAGTTCATAAGTGTTTCACAAATAAATTATTTATTATTATAGTTATACAAAACAAACTTCAAAAACTTCACCAGATAAACCCACTAGAGTAGATTACCATACATCTGTCCCGTCTCGGAGGTCAAGGCTTATCAATTTATCACTCAAAGATACGTACTTTATACAGGGTCACTAGTAAATGATATATCTAAAAAAAAACTTTCAGGAGACTTGATAACCTCCTTTTTTTGAAAGTCGGTTAATAAATAAGCATTCCGGGACATTTCACACAGCGTCATCTAGGCCTATACAAAATGTGGGTGTCATGGAAAATTAACGCATTACCTTTTGCTCAGTGTTGGGTTAGATGGCGCTGTGTGCAATGCCCCGGATTCTTTTTTTTATTTTTATTTTACAAAGACGGTTTTGTATGGCCAAAAGTACCTAACATCTTTTATTCTTTCGACTTATTTTTTTTGTAAATTCACGAAAATAACAGCTATTTCATAAAAAACAGTTTATAAAATCAATACCTATAATAAAAAAACTGTTTTAATAGCCTAACACCGAAGTTGGTCACTTTCATATACCTAAACTTGTTTTTTCTATCGGCACATGACAAAAAGTATAGAAAATCAAATAATTTTTTTTGTTAATTTCCAAAAGTATGTAGGTATCAAAAGTTATGCTCATGACGCGGACGTACCACTACAGTCATCCATTTTTTATTGTTAATTACCATTAGCCGCATAGCAAAAGTTGTCGCTTCGCTAAAACCGTGTGAACAGCGAGACTATAGAACTCTACCTGAAGCCCTGTTTCCACAAAAATATAGCCCAGGGGTTTTCAAATCCAGAGTAAGTACGAAACTAGGTTTCTCCTAGGCAGGCAAACGTGCAACATCTTAGACAATAGTGGTGCTTAACATCAGGCAGGCTGTAGTCGAACGTAAGCGTCTTCAAAAGATAGCTCTGTATATTTGATACCTAGACCGCTATCAGTTTAACTTCTTGACCTCTGATTTGTTGATCTTTGTTGCTAGAATGCTTTTATGTTGTTAGTGCCAAACACTGATATAAAAGTAACAATTTGTCTTATTTTTGATGAACTGGCGTATGAGATTGACCAACTCCAGTGTCAAGTGTTTTAAATTGCCCTAGGAGCCTCACATTTACCCACTATGAGTTATAACCGGGACCTACAATATAACGAACATTTTAAAAACTAAAATCAGGCAAGGAAGTATTATTGCGATAGTACCTTTTTTTTAAGTACAAGAAATGGGTTTGCACTTGACCGTAATTCGCCTGATGGTAAGCAATCATTACCTACATAAACATTTGCGATTTCGTTATTATCTGAACTACAGGAAAGTGTTCATTATTAATAAAATTTACAATGACACAATTATTTATTATTATACTTACCAGGAATTTTCATTATCGTTACCTATGCCTTGTAACGGACAAAGTAGCATGACTCTGTACAGCATTTTTAGTTGTTTTTTTTTATTAATGGCCTCTGCGGCACCGCCGCAATTTTGCCAATGTCACGTCACAAGAGAAACAAATGCTTATTTTATTAGAGCATTTTTAGTTGTTTGTTGTACTTCTTAGTTGTTTGTTGTACTTGTACTTCTTCTGTCAGTCTATTTTCTTTGCAAAATATTAAACAAATTAAAACTAAATCTCAATAAAAAAGTCTAGTGCTAATACTAACCACGAATCAAACGGCAGCTCGATCATTATCATGAGCTGCGATTGGATATAAGCCGCAATGCTAACGTGTGATTGGCTCACGAGTCGCGGTAAAATTCAAATTTGAATAGAGCATCGCTTCTAAACGCGTTTACGAAGCAGTAGACCGACTACAAACCTCATTTTGTTTATTTTAGATGTTTTGAGTTTATATTAAGATTTATTTTATAAGTTAGTTTTATAGTACTTTATATTATGTAAGATTTTTTTAAATATACATATTTATTATTTCCATTTAAAAATTCAAACACTTTTTCTAATAATAACATTAATTTTGACATAAATAGTGGACAAAGAAAAATCGAAATATTAAATTAAGACCTCATTTCAATACCTCGCATCGAATTTCGACTTTTGCCCTCATAGAAGTTAATTTTGAAGCCAACACGAGCGTAAAGTTGCGTTTACGATCCATTGTGAATGTTTACGGCCACCCAAGATTGACTTCTGGGGGTTACGCTTAGTTATAAAACATTATGGGCATAATAATATATTAATAGTTTCGTAGGATTTGGTAATGTTACGAATTGAAGTATTTTAAGAATGACGTTGTTAATGTTGGTTTTAATGTAGATATAGGTACTTTATTGAAACTAAAATTTTATGACTAGTGACTGGCCTGTTGTCTTAGTTGCTAGTAGCTCTGCCTTCTAATCTAGGGGTCGCGGGTTCGATTCCCGCATGGCACAAGTACATATTTATGAACTTTAAAATTTATTATTACTTGTGTCGAGTGTGGTCGTTTGTATGTATAATTCGTACCTATGTATTTACAAAGAAAAGTATATAAGTATTATATCCGTTATCTAGTACCCACGACACAAGCGTTTGCTGAGTGTGAGATGGCGATGTGTGCAATGTCCCGGATTATTTATTTATTTATTTTTAGGTCAAGTATACGTTACGTACTTTAGGCAATAAATAAAACGGTTTTAAGCCAACGTGATGATAAATTTAACAAACACTCTTTAGACACGTTGAGTACTAAAGGGTTATACTGAGTAGTGATCCTGATTATTGAGATTCCTGTTTTTTTATGAATGATTGAAATTGCAAAGCAATATGGTGTTCCGCAAATTGTATTTGTCACTGCCTTTGTTGTCCATAAATGATTGTGGTTTCTATATTGCGGACGTTGTGGTACAGCGGTGCAAGTGCGGAAGTTTTATCCTATCGACGCGACGTCGATTAGTTTAATTCGATAACTTTATCTATATTTTGCAAGTGCCGAAGTATGTTTAGAGGTAGATAAATTGATCGATAAGCCTCGGTAAGCTTTAGTACAGATAATAAAAAAAGATTGGAGTCGTTCACTCTGGTAAATTAATATTTCAAAATGATTTGATAAGTCAATGTCAAAAAC
This sequence comes from Macaria liturata, assembly GCA_964023185.1. Taxonomy (NCBI): domain Eukaryota; kingdom Metazoa; phylum Arthropoda; class Insecta; order Lepidoptera; family Geometridae; genus Macaria; species Macaria liturata. The sequence continues at coordinate 9,481,847 of OZ026812.1, read as the reverse complement.
ACGAAATTGCTTATATCAATGTCAAATACTTTTCCACTACACTGGCAAAATTGCGGCAATACCGCAGAAGCCATTTAGATAGTTGGAATTTGAACAAAATTGCTCAAATTCTTCTCTTATAATTCTTTCACGATCTTTAGACAGAGTTTATCAGTATAAAAAGACGGAACCTCCGAGGTAAGTAAAATAAAACTAAACTATTATTATATGTAATCTTCTTCCTCCTCTAGCGCCAACGCAATCACAAAATCCATTATTTATTAAATGAGTAAACAGCAAGAATGTTTATTATCTAAGAAAACCAAACATTGTAGTTTTCGAGGCCTATCGTCGTCAATTTGAAACCAGATAAAATTAACCGATTTAAACAACTTCAAATGTCAGTGTATCGATTTCATTCGGTCTTTGACGGTAAATTTATCATAGTTACCGAACCATAGACAAGGTGTAGATAAGAAAAGACAGCGTCGATAATATTCGACAAAATCGAGTATTATCGAATTTAGCGACACGATAAAACTTCCGCACTTGCACTGCAGGTACGTCATTGTTTATGTAATAAAATAAGTTCTTGTGAGAGTGGCCAACTCTGGAGTCAGAGTTTTCAAACCGCCCTGAAGGCCTTTGACACGGCGTAACGACTGCCGCACTAGACAAACAGCTGGGACATTTTTTTTTACAAGGAATAGGTTTGCAATTGTATACATTTTGATACGTCATCTGATTTACGGAAGCGCCCAAAATACAATGTCACTTATTGGTCACCCATCCAAAAACTGACGGCGTCCACATTTGCTTGCCATTGGTTATCGCATGCGATTGCCTGCGCTAGCTGAGCTACAGGCGCTTTAAACATACGGAAAAGTGCAAGGTTTTTTTTATAGCGTCGTTTGTGTTGATGTCCTTTCAGATGATTTAGAAGTGGAATACTGTCCATGAAGAAAAAAACAACTAATCAAGGTACTTTCTATCCCTTTAGTTTTTTCTCGGTCGACCACCCAAATCCCTACAAATGTACAAACACCTACGTCACAGTAAAACGACCCAAGTAAACCTTCTTAGTGGAAAACCGGCCACTTCTTGCAACTGAACAAAGGCCGGAATCTCGGAAGGAAATTCCTATCCGGCTTGTCATTCATGCACGTGACAAGCGATTGTGAAAACATGAGTTGAATTACTGTTTAGAAACAATACCCACTGCTCAGCTGATGTGTATGTTTATTTTGAAATATACCTACGTATTATGTAGTTATAAGATAAGATAAGATAAGATAAGATAACTTTATTTAGCAAAAAATTTTTGGTACTTATACAACTTTGTTCCGTACACTCCACACTAGGATGTGATTTACCTGTGTTGTGGAGTGTAGGCTCTTCCTTAGGTTTAGACATAAGTACATTTTAATAGGCTGGTAGGTTATCTATCTATACATATAATAAAACTGTAACCGGTCGGTGTCTGTACATTGAAGATAATGGAAAAAAAATAGTTGAGGGGTCTTTATTGATGCAATAGAACACAAAAATCATGTTTCAAAAATAAATTTCTGTGTCTGTTTTTCTGTCGGTATGTTTGCTCGTTATAGACTCGAAAACGGTTGAACCGATTTGTATACAGTTTTCACTAACATGTTGGTGCACTTTCAACTTAACATTTAGTGTTTGTTTCATTTCAATCGGTTCGTAAATAAAAAAGTTATGTTCATTTTAAATCTTTTTATCTCTAAATAATGTGAGCGAAGCCGCGGGCGTCCACTAGTACATAATAAAGCTGAAAACGGTCAACAATCTGAACATAGAAGATATTCGTATCGGGCAAGATGGCGCTGTGTGCAATGTCCTGAAATATTTATTTACTTATTCATTTTATTATTAGAAAAAAAATGTTTGTTCCTACTTTAAAACCATAACAGAACACGTTTCAGCAGTTTCTAGAATTTTTGTCGGTTTATTGAAACGCTCGTAACGCAAAAACGGCTAAACAGATCATCATGATTTTAGATACGTAGGTAGTATGAGGTCTTAGCAGTGTTATAGGCAACTTTTTATCCCACAATAATGCGAGCGAGGCCGCGAGAGTCCACTAGTTTGGAATAAAATTATTCGATGCTGTCGTTCCGTATGTTTAATCGCTAGAAAATACTCTGATAATATTGGTACATATTATTATATTATATACCTACTCGTACTTATGAGTTTTAGTATAAACAAGCTGGTACGCGCGACTTCGTCCGCGTGGAATAGTTATTACCATAAAAACGGTTCTAGTGAGATAACCTTAAAAGATAGACATATATAGGTACTGTTGCAAACATTTTATTAGATCATTTTAAGAGGAATAATTCTTTGATACACATTTTTTGATATCTTGAACCGTTTTCGCAGCGCACGCAACGGAAGCCCTCAAAGATGAATAATTTTCCCCGTTTTTTTCCACATTTTCTATTGTTTCTTCGCTCCTATTAGTTGCAGCGTAATGTTATATAGCCTAAAGCCTTCCTCGATTAATGGTCTATCCAACACAAAAAGATATTTTCAATTCGCACCAGTAGTTCCTGAGATTAACGCGTTCAAACAAACAAACAAACATACAAACAAACAAACAAACTCTTCAGCTTTATAATATTAGTACTTATAGATATTGTAAGTCCAGAATCAAGGATAAGGTATTAGGAACAGCTACGTATACCAGGTTCTTATAACAAACGCTAGGAAAAGACGACCTTTGATTGTCTTTTTATTTTCACGGGGCTATAATTTTTGACTTATGAAAAATATGTAAATAGTCTTGTAGATGTATATTAATGGTAGTAGTATAGACTAGAATGACTTTTCCGTCCAATTGATTGTACCAAATTGTATTTCATGTAGAGAATTTGTTACAATGATCGTTTCCAGATTTTGTCAATAGAAGAATCTATTATATTTAATAATTACATGACAATTTTAGATGTCAAAATTTAAACACACTTTTTAAATGTGATTTATGTTTGTGTGTGTGTGTGTGTGTTTGCGTGTTTCTGTAATGGATTTACAAAGAACAACTTTGTTTGTTGAGTTTTTGAATTATGTTACCTACATGCATTACATTATACTTACTGTCTTTATGTTATACTTTTGTTATTTTATAATACCTGCATGGTCGTTTAATCGCTTATTGTGATTTTGAATTGAGGTACTTTAGCTGTGGTTCTAGTAAAGCCATACTTATAAAATAATAACCTTTAATTCCAGAAGTAGGACCGATTCAATTACTTACTAACTGTTATATTGTTATTAATATCATCGAAGTGTTAATATCGGCCTTGTTTCCAAACATCTATAATTCGTCCGCAGCCTGTTAAAAAGCGAACAAGGCCAAAAAACGGTAAAATAAAAAATCTGCCAACTGACATCGATTCTATCGCTTGTAAAAAACGAACACAATGCATCTACAGCCACGGCTCGCTACCCTCGTACTAACTATTATTATTACGACAAAGTTGCTTATCAAAACCTCAACTTTAAATTAAACTCTATCCTTATAACGTTAAAGTCGAAATTAAAAATGTATTAGTACCTAATAAGACCTATGTCACAAAAATAATAGATTAATTCGAACTTCGAACTAGTTCGTAAGCCGTAGCGCGACGTTGCCGCTCCGTGCGGCTCCTACTTGCCTATGTATATGCGAGTTGAACTGACGCCGAATATTTATTGTATACTAACAGAAGACAGGGTTCCACTGACTACTAAAGGGAACGATAATGAACATTATTGCGTTGTAATAAAGTCTATTTTTGACTGTGTTTGGGTTTATGATGTTGTGTGTTTTTGTACAGTTTTTCTATGTGACCGACCAGGTGGCTATGTATAGCTTGGTCGCGTTCGATACTCGATCGGAATAACCTGTGTTACGTACGTGGTAGGATTAGTAGGTAATTAATTAATAGTAGAAGTCTCAAAGATAAGGCAATTCTATGACTAATATGCGTGCCTACTACTATGCGTTTTTTGGGGCAGGGCACATTCGTTAATAGGCAATAGGCATGTTGTAGTTTATTTTTGTGTACTACCCAAATTTTAATAAAGATTGGGCTGTACCTATTTCACTTACCTAACCATTGACTATTCCTACTCGTTTCATCAAAAATCAAGAAATTTAAAAGCTTTTATATGCAGAAAGTCTATCAATTAATTAAATAAAGCCTGGCATGTAAAATCAAAGAAAAGATAAGAAAACTAAGTACTATAACTTATTATACATTTCAACAATCAATAATATATATTTCTAGCAAAAACTTAGTTATCAAAACAATAAAGACTATACTTATTTTCGTAGCAAAACATGCGTTTATGTCTTTTCTATGACGTAGCACTTCCGTAGCAATTCCAAAATTTCGTAGCAAACGTAGACCTTAGTCTAATATCACAAAATAAAAAATGTAACAACTAAATATCTGTGTTACTTAAAATGATTTTACTCAAGAAATCTGTACCCATCGGAACGACATAGTTTGATTATTGAGTCTCCTTTTAGAAGGAATGTATTTTAAAATTCACGTTACAAATTATTGAGGAATAAACAAAAGATGAAAAACCCAATGCTTACAGTCATATAGACATAGATTATTGAAAAGAAATTAGTACCTACCTACGTAAAGAAAATGAAATTTGTGAAATGTGAGTCCATCTATCTTCGAAATCAGAGGCCCGTTATACATTTACTTAAACTCCACTGATATTCTTGAAATAATTTCTGTTCTCAAAATATAAGCAGCTACGGCTATTTTTTGTAGTTCCTAAAATATCACATATTTTTATGTATAATTGATAGGCTTTATCACAAATATTAAATACTGAACCACAACCACATTGATCTCAGCGGGATTTTCTAAGGTACCTACTTACCTACATCTAAAACGGATGGTAAATGAAACAAAAACATAATTTTATAAAGATACTTAGCTTTAAAGTAAATCGTTTAATTGTAAAAATATCATTTGACAATAACATGACGTAAACCATAATCTCTGTGAACAACACATAGCAAGCCTATATTTTGACACCCCGCATCAGAAAAACTTTGTAAAAACAGTTAAACAGCGACGAAAATGTACGAAAAATCTATCGTAAGAAGGCTGTGTTTGTATCTTGATGTGTACAAAAGTGAGATTTCAAAAATATATAATGTAGACATTTATTAACTAAAATAACAAACACAAATCAATATAAAATGTGAGTACCAAGTCAAGGCAAGAGTAATGTTTTTGGAGAGATACTAAGAACTAAAACCCTTCTTTGGTTAGTTTCCAGCTTTAACCATATTGGCTACAACTAGGTACAATTGAAAATAAGTGGTAAAAACAAAGATGATTGCTTCAATAATGAATTACGTACGAAATTATAAGAATAACCAATTTATGGCGGGCTAAATGGCTGGCGCATCAGAATAATTCAATCAAGAAATATGGTTATAAACATCCATTATTTTATAGATTATTTATATACCACTACTTGATAAGTAAATCAATAATACAATAGCAGTTTCTTATAATAAATTAATTACGTTTTAGTATTGATAAACTGTAGCAATGCAGATGAAAATATCCGCTTATTTTCCTTGTATTCGAGTCTTTGTAGTTTTCAGGTCTGTTTATTCTTTGAAATAGGTATTTTGGTTTTGAAATTGCTGGATATCGTGATTTAAAATATAGATTTTCATGTTTAGTATAACTTACAAAATAAACTATACAAGTAAGATAGATTTATCGACTTTTAAGGACGTCTTGAACTAAATCAACGCGCTATCCGCAAAGGTGTCATTTTCTTTGTTTTTAGATATCTCGGAAACTAATAATTCGTTCTCAATCAAATTATTGTAGTGTTTTTTTTTTATATTTTGACAATGCTACATAAAAATATTAAGAAAATTCATCGGTATTTTCATTGATTAAAGGGCTTATATTATTATCCAAACTATTGAACGTTTTTACAATTAACTTCTTTAGTTGCAACTAGAGGTGCAGCAAGATTTCTTTTCACATAAAACTTACACATATATATTGTTCATATGTTGGTTATCTCCATGTCAAATTTTATCGAAATCGGCAGAACCGTTTGAGCGTGATGGACAATCAAACTTACCTAAGTACCTATTCGCGCACTCATTCAGTGTGCCTTCATAATATCCATGTAAAATCTGAGTGAGTACTTTTGAGTAAGGTAGCATTAGAATACATAGAATACATATTATCGAGTGTCCTAACCAATTGTCTATTTTAAATGAAGTTTCTAGGTAAACAGTAGCGAATAATATGCCTCGTTATCATGAAAATCTAAAAACAAATAAAACTCGCCTAGCCTATCAAACAAGCACGCCAACACAAATCGACCTTTCAATCGATAGTCTAGCCGTCATTGAATCTCAATTGACGGCCTTTAATTGACAAGACATGTTCAATTGCCTCAAATGACAAACAGAAGCCGCCGCGAGCTGGCAACGTCGCATGCGGAGTAGTGCCGCCTCTGGTAGAAAGCAACGCGTTTCTAATCTCAACGTAGCGCAGTCATTGACTCCGCCGGAACGTTCGCAACGCACGAAAACACGATTTAACCCAAATAAGCCTGAAACTAAAATTTTCTGAAAATTTTGAAAAATGTTACATTATTTAGTTTATTAGATCTTATGCAACATAAAAAAAATTATGAAAAAAAAATTAAGTGTAAGGCTTTCAGGGAAACAGCCGTCCTATATGTAGGACAGTAGGATAATAAGAGGAAATAAAAGACCATTTATGACAAAACAGAATGTAATTAAAAAGTGTAGTTTATTAGATAACTATTGATTATATTACCCATTGTTATATGTAATTTACTAGATTAACACTATTTATGAATGATATGTTTCAAAACACTTGACACACACTCCAACATCACATTTCTTGCAACGTGTCAAACATTTTTTGTGACATTGACGACAGCGTGTTTGCTTCGATTGAGGAATAACCAGATGATTCATTTGGTCTTTACGACTATCAGCATGTTCATGATGGGAGGGTCGGCTAGGCCCTCTTTTGGCATTTTTTCTGTTTGATTCAATCAAAGCAATTGCTACCCTTCTGCGAAAGCCAAGATGATCCAGTTTTCCATGATTTATTTTATATAACTGCCATGCATTATGTTCGGCAAGATCAATCATGTGTGTGAGCAACGGCATGTACCATTTCTTACCTCGTATACCAATTCGGTAATGTGAAATATTTTCATCAGACCGATCCACTCCTCCCATATATTTGTTATAGATGGACACCATATGTGGTTCTTCTATGACAATGTTTCTCTTTTCACTTTGTGAGAAGCGTTTGGCAGATTGTTTAGGATTTATTCCTACAGCATTAGAAGCAATACTGAATATATTATTGTCATGCCATTTAGCAATAATGAACGTGTTGTCATGTGTCGTTCTGTAATCGACAGCACCACGTTATGAATTCCAATTCACGGGATTTTTTGCCAAGTCCCGTTTTCTCCATGCGTAGGTACGCCTACGTTTAGTTCGACCTGTAGAATCAGAAGGTTCTTCTTCTGTATCACTCACCATAATCTGCACTTGAATCATTACTTCAGCCGGTTGAAGCAGAATGTTTCGTGGCAAATTATTCAAAGTTACATTATCTTCTTCACCCGAATCTTCGTCAGTGAGACAGTCAGGATCAACAGGAGGAGGTAGAATACATATCAGTCGTTCTCTATAATCTTCTTCATTATCAGAAACATTTTCTAAAGCATCTAAAATTTCATGCGCAGCTAACGGTCTGTAAAGAAAAAGTTGTATTATTGTACTAAAATCATGTATATTATCCTACTGTCCTATATATAGTACGCTAGTATTTGTAACAAGTTATACATAATTTATTTATATTATTTTGCTAGAATATTTATTTAGTACAAAAGTTAAGGTTATCAACTAGATATTAACACAGAAAAAAACAACTCACGAGTAAAATATAACTTTTTATACATACCTGTCATTTGCCATGTCTGCAACGCACTTTTATTACACACTTATAAGGTAAAATATAAGGTAAAAACTGTTAAAATAACTGTCTTTTTATTTTTTCTAATAAAGCTGACACGTTTCTTACTGCAAATCATAAGACTAAATAATCTTAGATAAAGAGGGTATTCTGATATTTTTTTTTATTTCTACTGTCCTAAATATAGGACAGTAGGCTTATCTGGGTTAAATCGAATGCTGACTACACTATTTTGAATAAAGAACGGTTCTTGATTTTGTGATGCTATTTTGTTCCTTGATGTTGTGGTGTTTGAACGTCAGTCTATTGTTCCGGATCTGTCCGTAACTGTTATTTTTTCCCATCACTATGAGATGAATTGTCCAATTTATTTTAATTAATCTTGCTATGTAATTACCATGAAATTAGTAGGTTCTGTACAAGTCTACTTTCTAATATGACTAGAATTTTAAAACAGAAGGTATGTCTGAAACTGATACTAGGTATCTAATAGTTATACATCTATGACGCTAAAACTGTCATTATAACAAAAACGTATATTTTACGTAAATAGGTCATATTAACAGAATACTGAAATTAACGTATCATCCTTAATTACGATGAAACGTAGAATATAGTGCGGTATTTTTGTAACAAAGATCAGTATAATTTGATTCAACCAAAACGAGTGGTCCTCGAAAACAATTCACCAATCAGAGAAACCCACAATATGTTAAATTATCGATGACGTCTTTTTAGGCTTCTCTAATTAAAGGATAAAAGCGAGTGTGGCGTAGCGGTTCCAGTGTGTGCTTTTCATTCAGACGCACCCGGGTTCGAATCCGGCCCTACACCAATGACTTGTATTTTCAAGTTATGTGTGGATTTGCACTCGCTTAACGGTGAAGGAAAACATCGTGAGGAAACCGACATGTTTGAGGACCACAATATCCGAGGACATGTGTCTTCCGTGGAAGGACCTGGGCGCCCACCACGATGTATCTGCCCAAGAAAACTCCCCTAGTGGATTAATTCTGCGGGGGAGTCACGACCCTCAGTCATGAGGAATACGACTCAAGAGAGAATTAAAGGATTCCAAGGCTAGATGTAAATGAGTGCAGAGCAAGAGACATAGAAGGAAAGAGAGTATAATGAGAGCTGAGAAAAAATCAAAAAATCTATGGATATACGTTTTTAATATGGTGTTCTAAAAGACGTTTAGCGAAGTTTTCTAATCAAGACACAGATTTTATACGTAAACAATAAAATCCCCGGTTTCAAAAACAACGATCAGTTTTATTTACTCTTCAAATCAATTTTTTTCTGCGATGTTATTTCCGAAAAAATATAATTGTACAAATGTCAGTGTTAATCACTTCATTTCATGGGAGAATTAAACGATTGTCGTTTTAGAAACCGGCGGTGCACTGCCACATTTATTGGAGTGCGTTCCTTTACGAGTCGGTATATTTTAGCATTACAAAGTTATTCGCTCTATTAAATCGTATTTCTTCATGACTGAGGGTCGTGACTTCCCCGCAGAACTGATTCGTTACGAGAGTTCTCTTGGGCACATACATCGTGGTGGGTGTCAAGGTCCTTCCTCGGAAGAGACATGTCCTCGGATATTGTGGTCCTCGAAAATGTCAGTTTCCTCACGATGTTTTCCTTCACCGTTAAACGAGTGCAAATCCACACATAACTTAAAAATATAAGTCAGGGCCGGATTCGATCGAGGCTGCGTCTGGATTAGAAGCAGACACTGGAACCGGTGAACCACTCTCGCCTATAAAGTTATTCTATTAACGGGCTAGTAGGGAAATTAGAGTACCATTTTATTACAATGTAGAAATAACCAAACGTTATCCTCTTTCCTTGCTTGGCTAGTTGACTCTACTTGTATCCAATTGAATAAATGAATTGGTTAGAGCTAACCACTTATATTTGGCTGTTGCATTAAACTCTAGATTATAGCAATATGCTTCACCGCTGATGAATTGTATTATATTCCTTCGAAATAAAAAAATAAGTTTTTGAAATAAAGTAATTTTGTATTTGTATTTGTATAATGCAATGTATTTCATGTGATGGAAAATCATTATTCGATAAGGAAAACGCCAATGCAAGGTGCCTAAATTATAAAGCAAATATTTATATTAACTAGTGGATGCCCGTGACTTCGCTCGCATTATTTCAGGATAAAAATTAACCTATGACACTGCTAAGCCCTCATACTACCTACCTACCAAAAAATTAGGATAATCCGTTCAGTCGTTTTTGCGTTATGAGCGTTTAAAATGTAAATAAACAGATAAACAGAGACACAGATGAACAGATAAACCGACAAAAATTCTATAAATGGTTGGAACATGTTCTGTTATCAATTCTAAGTAACTCCATTTTTTTTTTGTGTTCAGACTTTCGACTCCCTTCAGCTTTATTATATGTTTAAATAGATCTAATATAGATAGATGTATACCTACATAGATGTCACTGATATCTAGCAATCCTACTCATAGTTTCCAGTGAAAACTTACCAACGTGTGAATTAAATTACAGGCACTCTAATGCGACTCCCGCACAAACCACTGTAGCCAAAGATGTACTGAAACTGTATCCCAAACGAAGCAGCTGCAACATTCTTTTGTATATTAGCTTAATATGTTGTTTTTCTTTCCACCAGCATATAAATCGGAGGTTTTTTTAATGTAAGGTAAGTAGGTAGGTATATCCAGACTCCAAACAAAATCCTTCTAATCTTCAGCAGCTGCTTAGTGCGGAAACTGATAACAGATAAGGCGTTATCAGATAACACTGTTATCACGGGATAGGGTCTAGCACCTGGCTTGTGCTTACATTAGTTACTTGAATCACTTAGATGTGCTTAATCCGTGGATATTAACTTTAATTTAACTACTGGTGTAAAAATGCATAAATTTATGAAAAAACAAACAGGCAAACTTTAGGTTAGTATAAAAGCGGTGCTAGTGCGGTCAATTTTTTTTTTTTATCTTGTACGGCTTTGCACTTGGCCGTAGTTTTAGTTTGCCTTTTTTTCTTGTTTAGCTAATTAAAATGCTTGTGCTTAAAAAAAATGATACTCTAAGTTTCCATTTTTTGTGTTGCAATCAAAGTATGTATGTACAAACATATCCTACCTATGTAATATGGATTCAAACTGTTTTTTGAAACACTTTGACAAAATATATAAATAATTTCAGCCAACCGGGTAAAATGAAAATTGTCTCCAGCCTGCAGTGCATAAACTGCATTCATATCATAGACGTATTGATCGAAGCCACAAGTGGTCGCCAGACGGTCACGTTCCGACGAGTTTCCGATTAGTAGGTATGCTTGAGAAATACCTATTGAAAGAATATTATTATCGAATGTATCGGCCAGTATGCTGGGCACGCTGCCCTCTGGTAGTGGGCTGGAGCACTTAGATTATCTTTAGGCTTTTCTAAAGATTTTCTAAGTGCCCCTTTTTGTAGTAGTTAGAAGTAGTATGTTTAGTTTTTCTTCTCTTGTTTTTATATTTTATTATTGTAAATAAAATGATCGAGTAGGTTTCTTCTGGGCAAGCGTGCTACATCTTAGACTACAGCTGCGCTTAACAGCGGGCAGGTTGTAGTCAAACGTTAGCCTATTTCGTGCTAAAAAATATTGAATAAAAATTCGTTGGTAGACGTAGACAAATACAAATGACATGTATTACAAATATTTTTGGGTTTCATGAAGGCAAAGCACATGTTTGGAATATAATTTTTTGGGTAACGATATTAATAATTTGGGGTAATAAAGGCTTTAATATTTAAATTTGCGTTTGACTACTCAGTAGACCTATGTTATTTTAACTGCGGAAATGATAATTAAAAAACGAAACAGCCAATAAAAGAGACCAAGTGACATCTACCCATCATAATCTTTAGGTTTGTTTTGAACAAACAAGTTTCCGCCGTGAAATTGCATAGAAGTTAGAAAAGTCGCTTCACTTATTTAAAAATTTCTAAATCCCATGACACGAAACTGTGAAGCAATTATCCAAATGGATGAAGTCGTCAGATGGAAGTAAGTCGAGATAAGCCGCAAATAAACATAATGCTGCTCATTCATAGACGTGACGGAACCATAGGGTTATCAAGCATTAAATTAAAACCTTTTACCTTTTACTGGCCTGTTAGCTTAGTTGGTAGTGGCTCTGCCTACTAATCTAGGGGTTGCGGGTTCGATTCCCGCCTGACACAAGTATTTATGCATTTTAATAATGTATAATTTCTTGTGTTGAGTCTGGTTGTTTGTATGTATAATAAGTATGTATTTACAAAAGAAAAGTATATAAGTATTATATCCGTTATCTAGTACCCACGACACAAGCGTTTGCTTAGTGTGGGGCTAGATGGCGTTGTGTGCAATGTCCCGAAATATTTATATTTATATTTATTTACCTACATTAAAAAAAAACAATTCATTGAATCTCGGTTCAAAAGTCTAATAAAGTCTTCTTCCACAAATGTTCTTGAATATGAATATAGTATTTTAAATTTACATGTGTATTTTAATTTAACCAACTTCAAAAAAAGGAGGTTATCAAGTCTTCTGAAAGTTTTTTATTCTTTATCAAGTAGTGACTGGCATTCCGGCGCTTAGCGCTTTACGAGTTACTACAACACTATAGGTAGGTAATATTTCATAAGTTATTTATTTCAATACCATACATAGCTTACGTTATTTATGAAAAAAAAACCTAAATTATAAAAAGCAAATAAAGCTATAATAACTATATCCAGCCCTATCAAGCAACGATTGGCAATCCGACGCTGGCTGATAAATCACTTCTTGACCTCCCTTGGACGTACGATAGCGTCTTGCCGGATACTACAATAATCGACTAGCTAACACCTACTCAATTGTTTTATACAAAAAGGACTTATTTTTACGGAGTCTAATAAAAAATATTTCCTTGAAATCAAGCCATAATGAGCCGTGGCCAGCCCTATGAAGCAATGACTGGCATTCCACCGCTAGCTGATATCGCTGCGTCACCGGAGCGCGGCTCGGACACGGTAGCGCCGTGCCGCGGGTCACCACACTTTACTGGAGCTGGGATATTTACCACCTTGGCCACAGTTATTGGATTTTTTATGATAAAGTTTGTTTAATGGCTTGACGTTTAGTATATGATGCATAAAAACATATTCGGAGACATTACACATACAGTCATTTAATCCCATACATATTAAACAGTGTCATCTAACCCCATACATATTTAGTAAAACTTCTAGCAAAGCGAAGTGGGCGCTTGCGATAGAAGTGTATAGGTATTTAAATTATAATTAAATTAATAATATTATTGTATACATTAGACAAAATACTAATAATTATATAATAAGTAAAATTTTTGTCGAAATTTTTTGTCGTAATAAAATAACTTAATTTTTTACCACTAGATTTGCTTAATAATACAAATACAAAATATTTATTCACTGAAAGTACTACATAAAACCTTAAAAACTAATATATATGTTACGGCTAATACCCGAAGTGCGGCTACACCTAGTTTTAGCCGGTTAGAACAGGTGTAGCCACTTAGTCTTGGTTAAACCCCGAATCGAGACATGTTTTGAAAGAAGTTGGCTCCATTTTCTAAGAACTTGAATGATTGCTTACCATCAGGCGAATTACGGTCAAGTGCAAACCCATTTCTTGTAAAAAAAAAAAAAACTTCAAACCAGGAGTCTTTAAATATAGAGTACCTATCTATATACGTACGTCACAGACAGCCCCAACGGAAGACCAGCGCTGATTACTTCCAGTAATCAGCATTATGCTGAGTTGGGGCTGTGTTGAGGCAGACTTATTTATTTATTAATTGTATAATATGTGTGTGTGTATGTTTTGAAGTCTGTCTTAATAAATGATTTCCTATTTCTATTTATTTCTATACATTTTGGTCTAGGCAAACCTTGTAACCGGGGTAAACCCACATTTTAAATAACACACTTTTTT
>OZ026812.1:9415168-9467641 GCA_964023185.1 Macaria liturata | reverse complement strand
CTTCAACACTAAGAATAATATTATATTTTTTGCCTGATTGATCAAAATAAATACTACATATCATATAATATTATTGTAGGCTTAAGCTACATTTTATCGCCAATTAGTCAGATACTTGCCAATTGCAAAGCACGCTACGTATAAACAGTCTCACCTCATTTTTCAAGAACTCGGTCCTGCCCGAAAAACCAAATCCACCGGTACGATTTATTTGGCCAGACCTATTTATATTTAAATGGTAAATTTATTTTGTGTGCGTAAAATACCTATGTTGGAACAAAAGAAAATTACGGCAAATTTTATTTGACGCCTTGGAGAAAAAGTTAATTCACCAGTACAGTATTATTCTGTCTACCTTTTTCTGCAAATCTCCGGTTAAAATTCCACTGTGTACGGCACCGCGGCAGTTTTGAAGCCAAAGAAGGCTCACTTCCAGTTTTACTCGGCCATATTTACTTATTTATGTACTTACCCAAGAGAGTATGTGTGTAAAAGTTAAATTTCATGAAAAACTGTGTTCATTAATGAACAAAATAATGACTAATGAGACACGCGGTAAATGAAATTCTCCCAAGCAAGTCTTCTTAAAAAAGTTAAATACTTTCTTAGAGCATTTGAATCCTATCATACATTTATAGATAATGTTGTTTTTTTTTAGCCTTATTATCAATTCATGGGATCAGCTCGCGATCTACCTGATTTAACACAATACTAGTTTATCAGAGTCTTATCGATAGTGTTTAAACCTATTTACTTACATAATCAACTGGGAATAAAGGATACTAAAGAATAGTTACGGAGCCAATAAAATAATTCCACAAACCGGTCAACCGCTGCTGCTACGGTTGAGTTGGTGGAAGAAGCTTGACTCTTAGCGACCAACAGGGACCAACCATTCGGCTGCAGTCAGCTATTTCCGGCTTGATAACAACCAATCATCCGAGGACATGTGTCTACCGTGGAAGGACCTGGGCGCCTGACCACGAGAACTCCCTTAGCAAATTAATTCTGCGGGATAGTCACGACCCTCAGTCATGAGCAAATACAACTCAAAAGAGGACCAAACATCGGTGTGTGGAAAAGAGATAAAATTTGGAAGTATTTTCGACGCGACATTGCTAAAAAGATACATTTCCATAGTTTCAATTATTCGTAGCCTATCGATATATAAAATAACGGTACATTAGTATTAAAGCATTAATATGCAAGCAGCGCGAGCAGCTCTCAAAGTGCTCCAGATGTCCTATGACGAGCGAAGCGAGGAGGAGCCAACTTCTTTCAAAACATGTCTCGATTCGGGGTTTAACCAAGACTAAGTGGCTACACCTAGTTCTAACCGGCTAAAACTAGGTGTAGGCACTTAGTCTTGGTTAAACCCCGAATCGAGACATGTTTCGAAAGAAATTGGCTCCTCCTCGCTTCCAAGACTAAGTGGCTACACCTAGTTCTAACCGGCTAATACTAGGTGTAGCCACTTAGTCTTGGTTAAACCCCGAATCGAGACATGTTTTGAAAGAAGTTGGCTCCTCCTCGCTTCGCTCGTCGTCGCATGTGCGTGGTAGAAAGCAACCTAACGAACCTAATCTACCTTCTGTCACAGACAAGTGACTTCGAGACATACATATATATTGATTGATTTTATCGTGCTCAACGATATCCTTCCTATCTTTGGGTTTTTAGCGATACACGAAAATTTGTTTCTCGCTACATGTTTTTTCCTTTACTGATAAAGTAATACATAATTCTACTAATCAATTATGACTCACCTACTATTAATGGTATTGGGGAATTACGTTACGATACTCATAGTAGGTAGCTATCTAATTCTAAAAATAAGTTATATTTACAATTGGGTCTGTGTTATTTTCCTGATTTACCTATAATCCTTTTGAGTATGAATACAAGTGCCATAAATTTGTTGTACAAATATTTTTAAAAATCCATTCATAATTAGCGTACCTAATTCATGTTCGAAAATTTAATACCCACATCACCTATTTTTTTGCTTACCTGGAATCGCCTTTACTAACCCGATAGTACAATATTACTAGAATTCCATCTACACAAACATATTTAATTTTAATAAAAAAATATTAGACAATAATATTATCAACAAACTCACCACACATCATTAGTAAACCCATTTTCGGATATGAAAAGTCAACAAATAAGAAAAACAGCACAGTATTATCCCGCAGCAGTTTAGATCGTCTTTCTCAGTCTCTCAGTTAACTAATCAGAAGGAGTAAAAGAGACAGATCTTTATTCTAGTAGCTAGCGATAAATTCTGAAAATAGACACCTTGTGCCATTTCAAAAGTGCTATTTTAATATTTCTGAGAACAAGAGTGCGGTAATTGAAATGCTTCGCCGTTGGATTTCTAGGAATTATGATTAACTATTTAATTCAACAATTAAGTTCTCCTTTTCAGGTGACTAGGGCTTTTTTATCAAGGTATACCTATCTGCAAAAGTAAGTTGATTTACAAAAGTATACATAGTTGATTTCGTGTGATTAGATAGGTTAATGTTGGCCAATTTTTTAGATTGGAACCAAACCAAGTTCCTTTAATTCTGCTGGCTCTACTTAATTCGACTAAAACATTTGCCTTCTAGGAATCGTAAGACTGATTAATAATGACAGTGATGCTTCACATAAAATGAACAAATAAAAACAGACTATACTTCTAAGGTATATATATAATTGTATTGTTTATAATTTCACAATGTTCTTCTTAGTAAATGTCTGCCGATATTCTAAGTTGTACAGACAGCTGTACAACTTAGAATATCGGCAGACATTTTCCTATTACAATTAAATAATTGACCTGCCCAAGTGCTTAAAGTACTTACCTATATTATTTTTTCTGGTTCAGTTAGGCATTTGGTGTTCTTGCTACAACAGATAGTGATAACATGTAAAAATGTCATCTAAGATAGCTTTATATTCTCTTGTAGCTATACAGTGATACATATAGTGACAGACAGACGGGCAACATGTAGGTACTTAGTATGTCATAAGATTGCCATATTTACTCCAACAAAATTAGAAAAAATATGTAAACGTGTGAAGAATGGGCCTCTAAAATTATATTGATATTTGCAATTGGATAAAAAACTCAAACTATTTACCAAAATAAGTTACTGACCAACACAAGTAAACCCACAGCAAGACCTAGTAAGTTGAAACTTGTGAGCCTTGACGACATTCTCGTGCCGCCGTTCGAGATAAATGGCAATTTCGCGTGGTTTTTTTTTCTCGCGGATTCTGCGAAGCTTCAAACAGGTCGGACTGGCTGCGGCGAGTTTTTTCGGCGAGAGAAGCTGCGTGTGCACTCTCGTGGCGCCAGGACCTGTGTAGTGCTGCCGGGACCTGTGTAGGAGAGGTTTTTGACTTGAAGTTAATAGTAGATCCTAGACTTAACTAGTAGACCTAGAATTGAATTTTTTAGAGGCAGATTCTTTCTTAAGACATCGGACTAAAATTATGATTATTTGTTAATGAAAAATACCTGATTATAATGGACAGAGGTTATGTCTAATGTTTATTGTTTTCAATAGTTTTATGGAATGCTTAGTTTTTAAAACCTAGATACCTAAATTTCCAAATCTGTGTTATCGTGTAGCATCGTATGACGATACTTATTGTTAAAACCCAATTTTGCTCCGAAAACTATTAAACAAAACTCTTAAATAAGTTTCATGCACAAAGACTTTGATCTAGGAAAGGAATGACGTGAACACAACACACTAGTTTATATTTTATCAGGAATGTAAAATAAATAGACTATAAAGATCAAAGTTGAGTACCTATCTTAAAATTAGGTACATAATAGCAAAAATTGGTTCGTTTGTTGTTCTTACTTGTCGTAACGCAGCAACGAATCATCGTGAATTTTGGTGTGTCCTGGCATTCTAAAAGTGATGAACTTTTCATGCCGAAACAACGCGGGCGAAACCGCGGGCCACAAGTAGAATAATTAAACACAGAACACAGTATTATAAACACAGTATTATAATTATGTTACAGTATGTCATACAATGTTGCTATTAACAATTAACAATATATGTCCATTTTACTTGCTAAACCAACTTAGATAGCTATCTGATTAACAATCCCTCACTTTAATGTCTCCTTTTTCTCTTTCATCAACGGTCATAAATAATGTACATTACAGCACAGAAAAACTGGTAATAATTTTACCCGACTGCGAAAGATTCAAAGAGTTATGTTTTTGTGGTCCTTCTATTCATGTCAAGTGACCAATGTGGCAACACTGACCATTCGACTAATTGAATACCGCTTGTAGAATACTAATGGTTGAATTAAGCAGGATATAGACGATAAACTATTCCAAGTTGCTCGCGAAATGCTAGTTAATTTATTTACATATCTATTCAAATTATAGTTAATATACATTATTATGTATTTGTATAGCACTTTTCGAGAGAGTTTTTGTCACCTTGGGAGTGTGTTAGCTAGACGATAACAGAATAAGAATAGTTGAATTAGTAGGTGCACGCGGCTTTGCTCACCTAATGAAGTTTTATTTATCAATTAACGTTTGACACAAAGTTTCAAAGCTTGCTTCACAAATTATTTTTGTCCTTAGTCGTGTTTTTTTTTTATGATTTTGCCTAATATTTATAATTAATTGTAATTTTTGTATTATATGTATAATATTAATAGTTTCACTTTAGTTTAACTTACTGAACATTGGATTTGTTTATAATCATGTTGTGCACGCATGTGTTTGATGCACAGAATGGATCAATACCTTTAAAATGTTATGCTGTCACTCATGTATTTTCTGTGAATTGTGTTGTGTGCCTAATAAAATTAAATAAAGCCTATTTCACCCCTCTTAGAAGAGAAATTTCCAAAATGAATTTCTTAATCTATGCCTACATTAGTTGCATGCTAATTTACAGTTCGATCGGCCCAGTGGTTTGTGATGAATGTTGAAAGATCAGTCAGTAAGCGTGAGTCTGTCAAGTTTTTGCGTTGTACATAATATTATCAATACATTGAAGATATAAAAAAAACATTTATGGATATACTTTGAATTTAAAAATAGAACACGCTACAAAAAATTTTGTGTTTATCTCTTTATTTAAACGCTCATAACGCAAAAAAGGCTGAACAGATCATCACGATTTTTGGTATGACGTCTTACGAGTGTCATAGGCTACTTTTTATCTTGAAATAATGCGAGCGAAGCCGCGGGCGTCCACTAGTTTTGTAATTAATTACAAAGAAACCAAGCAATCATTTGTATTGAAATGACGTGACTGACAGTAAACTTCGATATAAATTCGATAGTGAAATTAAATTGATGTAGTCATTTTTGTTAATTCTTCGGTTAAAAAATAATTCTTGAAACAGATTCAATGCTAACATTTGTTAATTAATATTTTGTCCCTCTGTTTATTTGTGTGTTGATTATAAGCAGGGAGAAACCATCGGCTCCCGAGACAGTGAAAACTAGTTCGGGAGGCTTTGGTCTCCAATGTCATTTTGTTTAACAATATTATGCAAATTAAACAAATTTTGTTTATTTTATTTTATTTATTTATTCCAACACCTTCAAGCCTATACTTTTCAGAAAAAAAAGCACCGTAAACCGCAAAATTATATGTACTTTTGTACATATAAGGAGCATACGTGTATATTATATACGCATCTACCTCCATTTTGTTGATAAGTCATAGGTAGTTTCATACTGAGTCAGTCGCGACTTTCCTCCTTAGGTCATTTTATATTATGGTATTATTGTGACTATTTTGTTTTAATCCAACCTTAGTTCTATCATGTTTAGGTACATATAACACATAATAATATATAATATGGGCCGATTTGTTTGCACCCTATAAAAGTTAAAGTTATTGATTATTCAATCAAAACCATGACTGGATGTTTTCCTATTCTCGTTTTAGTTTTTTCCTACTTTCAAAATAACTGATGGCCACAAATGAACTTATTTACCTTTAGTTACCGTAAGTACTCAATATTTCTTCGTTTAACGTGTTTGTGAAGACTACTATCGAGTAGGCTGAATATCATTTGATCTACAATCTCTCAAACATAACTGCCGTTTTCTTGATCAGGGATTGTTTCCGCTTGGAAAATAATTCGAACATCTTCATCATCATCTTTTTGAGCTTCAGCACTCTATACCACTAAGAATATTCTATAAGAAGTGAAACTACTGAAATAATACGAAGAGACTGAACATCATTGTGATCACCGATAACATATTGGGCTTCTCAGATTGGTCTTTTACAAACTATAAAGTTTTGCTGCAATCGCATGGCACTAAGGTATTTCTGGCATCGTCGTGAAATTAAAACATCTCTTGCATACCTTACAGTAATACTGCCATTTACAAATAGTAGCTGCTACTGAATTTTATAGCATTTTAGACATTATGAAACACGGTTGCAGCTAGAGATCTAGGTAAACGAGTGCAAGAATTGGTTATAAAGAACGAAGCGGGGACTGTGATTGAACAATCATTGTTTATGTTTTTAAAGCTGAATTACTGACATATTTTATGAACAGGTATAGTAGCTATCTTCATATTTTAGTCTCGTTCTCCAGAATGGTAGGTATTTTTAGCAAGAGTTGCCTCATGCTCATTTTTGTGATCCCGCACCCATTCTATCCACATTTCTGTAAAACTAGTTGTTCAACATCACTGATGGCGGTCGCTACTAAATTTGCTATCTCAGGACTGATAAATCTCTCAAGATATTCAATGGAGGATACTTTCGTTCCATAGTACATGACATTACAGGTTATCCTTACGTCATAAAAGTATCGACAAGAAATCGAGAACAGCAAACAAACAGCAGCAAGCAGCAAACGCTGAAACGATACGATGTCCTCATTCCCATTGTCAGTCTCATCTACATCACAATTTAAATTTGTAATCAGCCTCGCATCTTCATCCATCATTCAGCGGCCAAAGAACCGACGGTTCTCTCTAATCAATTAGTTGGACAAAAAAAGAAATCTCCGCTCGATCTTAGCTGCCAGTAACCGCTCATTATTTCTTCTCACACGTTTTTTTATTGCGGCAACATTATACGTGGGTGTGGTTGTAATTTCCTTTCACCGACGTAAGGGCACACACGCAATCCTCATTGCCGATTTGTCGAAATGGGCTTTAGAGTTGTTCATTTAGAGTTGGGTTTAGTTTGGCAGGTGACTTCCTGCAGTGAAGATGCCCGATAAAATATTAAGGTGTCCGTCCCTTTCTGGCGAGGCTCTCTGTCTTTCGCGAGGGGAATTCTGTGGATGTTTTTACGCACGCCGGGGGGCAAAATGCACGTTGTTTTGGCGGCAAAACGCTTCGGGGACTCCGTAACTCAATAAAGCAGATGGGGAGACGCAACATGTTTTATTTACGGCCTTTCAATCGAATATTAGTTTGGTTTTAGGCGCTGAGTCAGCATATTGGGCGCAGCGTGTGCGTGACAGCGAGACAATATTGCGTACTTGTCGCATTTGGGGCAAATATTGTTTTACCGGAAAATGGGCTATTTGTATTTATTAGGTTCCTTAAGACACGCAACGGGGGAGTTGAATAGAAAGTTGGATTTAAATCAGTTCTAAATATTCAAACAAGCATTGGCAAATGTTGATAGAGATAGTATAACGTAAGGTAAAATTTCTGATAAGTTGTAATAAGTTATAAAAGATACAGATATAAGCTAGCCCCAGAATAATAACCAACCCAAGACATGATCAACTGAGAAAACATGTGAGACAGAAAAACACAGACGAAAATATAATTATCTGCCTTCATTCCGAGAAAAAGCTGGATCTGCAGCTTTACAAAACCTCATCCGAAAAAGAATTCTCATCGTCCAATATTGCAACTGACGTGCAAATCTGCACTAACTAAAACAAACGACCTCTTTGATCCAACCTCATGCGTTATTAAAAACGAAAAGCAACGTTCCGAGCATTACCCCAATTTGGGGACGCAATTAGTACGAACTAACTGATAGATAATCTGTGGCGGATTTACATTTTACATAGAGTCGTCACAAGATTAACTTTGCACACGGACAAAACCCTAACTAGAATGTTTATTTCCGATTCTTATATTGCGGGTTGATATGTTATAAGTGCTGCCAACATTCACGCGCAAGATAAAGTTGCGGGTATTTTAGTAACTGATGTGTATCTGTGGTGCCAGTAACTACGCAGTCCCGAGGGGAGGTGGGAGTTTTCCCCCGATTCGGGGAGGCATGCCAGTGACGCGGGGCAACACAGGCGAGGGATGGTGGTAGAGGGACCATCGTTTGGTCAGGTTTTAGATAATATATTATGTAATTTTTTGTTAAATAAATTTGGTTAAAATTATTTTGTTTTTTTTTTTGTTGGGGCTATAACTATCTAACTGGGTAAAGTGGTTACCTACATCTGCATTTAAGGCAATTACAAATATCTGGCCCTTGCATTGCAAACTTTATTATATTTTTACATAAATCTTACACAAGAATAAATAAATAAAATAAATAAATTAATATTTCGGGACATTCCACACAGCGCCATCTAGCCCCACACTAAGCAAACGCTTGTGTCGTGGGTACTAGATAACGGATATAATACTTATATACTTTTCTTTTGTAAATACATACTTATTATACATACAAACAACCAGACTCAACACAAGAAATTATACATTTTTAAAATGCATAAATACTTGTGTCAGGCGGGAATCGAACCCGCAACCCCTAGATTAGAAGGCAGAGCCACTAACAGGCCAGTCAAATTCACAATGTACATATTCTTTAAAAAAAATATGAAAAACACACCAGCTAAGTAAGTTGTTAGTTAATTGTAGACCATCTCTATTAAGGAAAAGTGAAAGGCTACATCAGAAGATCACATCCTACTCAACCAAAGCATTAGTGGGCATTTTTTTCAGTAGAGATTTCACTATCCCCCAAAACATCGAAACATGTTCACCCCAGCCCCGGGCAGGCTCGCTCCCCTTCAGTTTCCAGCGGTAAAGTATTACAAGATACAGCAGCAGTAGGTACTATGAGGAAAAGACATCATTTCCTTTGAACTCCTCACTATAGCGAGCAAAGACCCGCTTGACAATTTTATGACACAATTACACTCAACCTATGTAAATAAGTAATGTTATGTAATATTTAACTAAGGCAGGCTCATTGGAATTAGTCTGTAAGGCTTGAGCTTATGTAGTGAATAGATAAATAAATTAAGCACATATTATTACTATTGAGATTTGGATTGAATTGTAAGAACCGGCTAGCAATTACGTCAAAAAATATGTCGAAAATTAAATCGACTTGTTTTTATTTTTTGGTCAATCAGCTGTAAGTTCAGTTTTTTTCTCATTATACATTCAATACACTACCAATCAAAAAATCTAATAAGCTACACAGAATGAACTGCGTAAGCTATTTATTTAGTATAAAAATGTCTGTCATGAAGTCTGACAGTATATTTTTTCGGAGAACGTATTAGGTATTCTAAAAACCTCACAACAAATATAGCACAGAAATTTTAAACCATAATATGTTGTTATGAAGTAAATAATAATTGATAAATTTTATACTAAACATAACGGGACTATATATGAATATTGATTTTACTACCATCAAAGATGCGTATAAATAGGGCTTTGACAAGACTTTACTTTGCTTTTTTTCGCAACATGATTGACAGAACGATATTTGTTAAAGAAAGGCACATGCGATTAGGAGTCTCAAACATAAATTATCTATTTATAGTACTTATCTACAGCGTACTATAAAGTATTCTATGGAGTCGGTCGTCCAGCGGAAATGGCATTGGAAAATGATTGGGCTTTTAGCTGATTGCGCGACTGTTGTCCAATTTAGCAACAATGGAACTTTACTTTTACTCTACTTATAGGCTGGTTTTGTTGTGGGTGATAGTGCAGAGTCTTGAGGAAAATCTTTGAGGTGTTTTGGTTTTGGTATCTTTGTTTGTATTTTTTTAAGAAAAAAAAAGATGATAGAGATAGAAGGTAAAGATGCAAAGAAACAAGTTTTGATACTTTGAGATTGTATTTGTTTTGGGAAAGAAAAACCCTACAAAAACATTCTCATGTATAAAAATGACAAGACTGTTAAAAAAGTTAAAATGTTATTAGATCTCACGAAGAGCCAAGGTTCTTTTACAAGCCCTAAAACCACATCCATTATAATTAGTCAAGATGGCTTATCCGTTGGCTTACTTACAACTCATCCAAAAAGTCTCGACCAGTTTGTTCGAGTTGACAATTTTGTACTATCTTAATAGGAATATTGTAAAATATGATAACAATAATACTTATAAAACTATCTTTACAATGCTTATTGTATGTATTGACGATTATTGTATGTAATAACAAAACGGCCAATCCACACATTTTGACTACGTATAAAAATTGTAGTAAACTTAAAACTTCTTCTTTTTCTTATCGAATGGGAATGGCCAACTCTGGCGTCGAGTTTTCAAACCGCCCTAAGGGCCTCTGACGTGGCTTAACGAGTAACGAACTAGACAAACAGCCAGGACATCTTAAAACTGATTTCGCGACTATTGTTAGCCAATATAGCAACAATAGATCAACGCGCTGTTGTCCGTGAAAGTTGAGAGTCTTGAGGAAAATCTTTGTTAGGTTTTTGGTACATACCTACATGTGTACGAGGAAAATGTTTGATGTTGGAAAAATATTGGATAATAGAGAGAGGATGTAAAAAGATACAAAGAAAGAAATTGAAAAAGATTGTGAAAGCAATATATTGGAGAATAGACCGAAAGCAAATAAGAAAGAAAATATCTATTTAAACGTCCATCATCATCATTTGATCATCCGAAGCTTGAAGGATAATAATAAGTCATCACCCGCTATAATTTTTATGAATGAGGCATAACTGGCGGATGCCGTTCCTCGTACAATAGACCAGTTTAATTAAGTCAACTCAACACAATAGCCTGTAACATTAATACCATGCCTGCAATAGTTATTTTATATACCTAAAATCTTCTATCTGCAATTTTGTACATAATTTTAGGTATAATATTGTAAAAGGTTCTCAGTGTGGCTACGGCCCCATCTGATGCCTTAAAAATACCGGGCGTAAGGCCCGAGAATCTGTAAATAAACCAGAAAATCGGTATCGAATAAAATCTCCACAAAGAAACGTACATATCTACATGTAAATCTTTACTTCTATACTAATATTATAAAGCTGGAGAGTTTGTTTGTTTGAACGCGCTAATCTCAGAAACTACTGGTGCGAATTGAAAAATTCTTTTTGTGTTGAATAGACCATTTATCGAGGACGGCTTTAGGCTATATAACATCACGCTGTAACTAACAGGAGCGAAGAAACAATGGAAAATGTGGAAAAAAACGGGGAAAATTATTCATCTTTCAGGGCTTTCGTTGCGTGTGCTGCGAAAACGGTTCAAGATATCAAAAAACTATGTATAAAAGAATTATTCTTCTTAAAATGATCTAACAAAATCCACAACAGTATATGTCTATCTTTTAAGATTAACTCACTAGAACCGTTTTTATGGTTATAACTATTCCACGCGGACGAAGTCGCAGGCACCAGCTAGTTAGTCGTATTTTCAAATCCTCGTCTCTGCCAAAACTCTCGTAAAACTTTGAATTACTTTGTTATCCGCTACAACTAAGCCATATATTTTACGTTGCCAATTAGCTACCTATAAACTTGTTCTAACACACAATTTTCTCTCATTGTTCTTGAAAACTAGCATTTTAGTGCCTAGGTGCACTTTTACGGCCTGACAAGTAGTAATTTGAGAACATGAATGAAACGGTCGCTTGTTGCAAATTAAGTGGCTGTGCTGCTAAATTATAGTTCTTATTCAAAGACTGGACAATAGAAGGCAATGTGAATAAACTACAATTTTATGCTTAAGTACCTACTGTAGATATAGCAGTTTTTAATTGTGGCTATTTTAAGTCCGTAATCATTAGACCATATAAAATCAGATTTACAGGTAAAATTAAAAAAAAATATCTACTATATTTTTTGAGTAGGTTTTTTTTACATGATATAGGCTTATGCTTGACTACAACTTGCCTGATGTTAAGCAACGTTATAATCTACGATCTAGCGCGCTTGCCTAGAAGAAACTGGTTTAATCTCGACTTGAAGACCGACAAATTATAGTTCAAGGGGAATAGAGATAATCTATACTAAAATTATAAAGCTGAAGAGTGTTTGTTTGTTTGAACGTGCTAATCTCAGGAACTACTGGTGCGAACTGAAAAAATCTTTTTGTGTTGAATAGAACATTTATCGAGGAAGGCTTTAAGCTATATAACATCACGCTGCAACTAATAGGAGCGAAAAAACAATAGAAAATGTGGAAAAAACGGGGAAAATTATTCATCTTTGAGGGCTATCGTTGCGTGCGCTGCGAAAACGGTTCAAGATATAAAAAAATGTGTATAAAATAATTATTCCTCTTGAAATGATCTAACAAAATGTCCGCAACAGTATATGTCTATCTTTTAAGGTTAACTCACTAGAACCGTTTTTATGGTAATAACTATTTCACGCGGACGAAGTCGCGCGCACCAGCTAGTAATAAATAAGTAAAATAGTGAAGTATTTTGCGCATGCATTTTTTTTGGCGGTGCCTCAATTTTTTTTAATGCTGTTACAGGTGAAGCTCTATTATTTTAGATTTAGCCTATCGCTAACACGTTATGTGATCTCTAGATAAACACTGAAGAATTATTACTTAATCGTTTTAATAATTTTTGGTTACGCACCCAAGGACTGACCGCGGTGACAGTTGCTTATACATATATATGTATGTAAGTTACCAAGTAGGTAATCATATACAGGGTTACGTATGTACAATATTGATTATTGAGATAATAAAGCATCTTATTGTACTTTAAAAATATCCATAATAGTAATAATAAGACGTACAAATTTCAAAATATTTAAGCTTTTTAGCCGGAAATCTGGTATTTCAGTAAAAATAATATCTTATTTTATTTAAATATCTCGAAAACAGTTAGATTTAGGATAGGGTGTTTCATGGACAAATCAGTCAGAAACAATGTAAACTACACGCCATTAACGGGAACAGGTCGACTTAACCAGTAACCCTGTATATGAAATTATCTGGTAGCTGAGTAACGGAAACGTTTGTTAAAATTATCGTAAGTTTATTTCGTTCGTCATACCTATTAAGCTGGTATAAAATTGACACTTTTGTAAGAAAAGTCCACAATAACCCATAGCTATTTACGCGACTCGGATATATAAACTTTAACATTACCTTACGATATGTTCTTGCAGCCTGAAAAAACTTTTTTCAGTAAATCCGATCTCTTTTCTAAGAACTTGACTCTGGTTGGCGAATTTGTTTCTTTCCATGTCAGTCGCTTATCAGCGCAAATTTAGAGAACGTAAAACGAATATAACCACATTGTTGTACGAGTATAATAAAATGCAGTGCATTGTTGAGGTTTTTACGTGATGTGTCGTTAGTTATTTTATTTGATCCTGGCTTTCATCAAGGGATTTTCAGCAGGTTAGTATAACCTACGATTTCATTAGTTAAACGATTACATTACAATAATAATTACGAGTAAGGGACCAAGCCACTCTCTAATTTTATAAAGGCAAAGTTGTGTCCGTTTCTTTTTCATGCTAATGAGGTTGGAATCTACATAGGTATATTCACCTATCCCGCACCAATGCGAGCATCACAGCCAGGCAAGTAAACAACATAAAAGTCGATATACAAAAACAATAAACTCAATTTAATAATCCACTTGTAATGGCTTCTCGTGTAAAGGAATCCATCAAGTTGCCATGTTTCCAAGTTGTTTTTGGTGTAGATAATTCAAAATTCATATGTTTCGGCGCCTACAATCAGAAACGCGATGACCATTCTTCAATATTAGGAAGGAACAGTACAGACGGATAGATTTGGCCACGAAGATTTATCTCTTTCGGCTCTAAAAAGCTAAATTTGTAATCAAATTTTTTTTGTAATCACAATGCTCTCTAATATAACTAGGTTACCAACCAAGATACAGGTCAACACCTAGTGTGGTATCTAGAGTCACAACTTCATGTATGTATGTACTTATTTCTTCACCACACAATAAATTAATATGTAATGTCTAACAATGAATATACATATTCAAAATTCAAAAGCAAGAGGCATACATGAACCATCTTCTTTATACTGACATCTATAATAAACAGAATGTGATTCAGGTGGCTTTGACCTAGACTAAAGCATTGATATACCTAAGTGTATATACTAATAACATTTTTGTTAATCCACGGCACTAATGACAGTCCATCTGGTTTTCATGCCATGCTTTCTGTTTTTTCCCATTTTAAACACCAGAATCGGCGCAACTGGTATCTTTTCCGTCCGATTTTACACATCCAGCCAGAGGTTCCTTAGTTATTAAGCAACGTGTTTCAAAGACTAACTAAGGAACTTATCTTTGTAAAATTCTCCGAAAATAATGTGTATAAAAATTATGCTGCTTTAAAATGACAAGCAGACGAAGTTTGAAGAACAAACATTATACCATATCTTATATACTTACGATTATAAGAATTATTAATATAAGTTACTGCTAACCGCTAATTTCAACGCCATATAAATAATTGATTTAAATAGTTATTTAAGTAGCACCTCCTCAAAAAGACAAATAATAGGTTTGCGTGAATAGCATAACATCCAAGACATTTATAAATATTTGTACAGGTATTCATATTTATTAAAACCATCATTTAACGCATATTAATGCGTTGTGACTTAATTTTACACCGACGTATTTTAAATCATAGAAATGAAGGAGTTTTCCGGATATTTTGCACCTCATTGTATCTATCCGGCAAATTTCTAAAGCTGTCTTTTTAAACAACATGTCTACATATTTTTGGTTGTACATTTGTAAACATCTCCAGTTATTTTATTATGTTGTTAGTGAATACCTCTGCACTAAGCAATATATAGCTGAAAATACATAGAGCGTTAGTTACATTGTTATTGCTACTGATTTTGGTTGGACATTGTTGTAACACAAGTTAGGTATGTTAGTGTTATTATTATTATTTTATTTCCTTTATTTTCCTTTGAACTTAGTAAATATCTATTAAATCGGGCATTAAAAAGAATTTGTGTAAAATATTGTTGAAATTAGACTGGGCAGGGAAAGGAAAAAATATGAAAAGAGGATGCTCAATAATGATAGCAATTCAATTGTCCGTCCAAATCCTCAGTACGCATCTCCAAGAATATTGTTATTAAACTCATTACCGAATACCGAGCCATGTTTGAACAGACGGCTCACATCGCAAATACCGGCAAAAACACCGCATCAGCGCTAAAAATATACCGCTATGATGTCGTGCGGGGCGTACAAACTATGCTATAATCTGTGGCATTGCAGAGTAGTGCCGCCTTCGGACCGCGCCCGAGATACAGCCGACTCGACACGAAGGCGAACGTTTCTCGCAATCGAAGCGATCTATGTGTGCGTGTAACACTGATCAATGTGTGCGTGGCGTCGACGAAGCCACTTCGAAATAAGTTCGGAACGAACTAAATTTTTATCCCCATTTGTGCGTGTGTGAGTGACGTTTCAAACGTTTGATACGTCAAATGAGGTTATTAACCGCGCATGTGTGTGTAACGTTCGTGAAGGGTACTTTATACTTCGTTTTATATTTATTTCATTCGACTCAGTAATGCCGAAAGGGTCAAGTGAATAATTTTTATAAAGACGTCGTGGATTTGACGTGGGAACGCATTATGTTTGTTTGTGGGCATTATTTATGAAAAAGGATTCTTTATTTGTTGTAGATCCCTCCTTTAA
This sequence comes from Macaria liturata, assembly GCA_964023185.1. Taxonomy (NCBI): domain Eukaryota; kingdom Metazoa; phylum Arthropoda; class Insecta; order Lepidoptera; family Geometridae; genus Macaria; species Macaria liturata. The sequence goes on along the minus strand of OZ026812.1, from coordinate 9,451,743 downwards.
CTGTTTTATTATTGATCTTTTTTGTATTGTGATTTGAGATGAGGCTTTGTTATAATCCAAATAAGATGTTTATTAGGACAAAAATGTTCTTTATTTAGTAAAAGAATATGAATTACTACAGCTCTCTTTGATACTAATAAATGTAGGTATTAAGTAAAGTAATTTGCTATTGGTACTAAGTAAATATTTATGTAACCGTAAAACTAGACATGCGATTATTTTTATACAATCACAAATTTATCAAAATTTCCCAGATCTCATCTAAATTTAAATTGTATTTTTGCATTAGCTACATACTTAGCACCAGAAACATTCTATACACTTAGTTATAAAATAAGTGATTCAAAGGAAAACCTTAGGTAAGCTTAGGTATATCATGTTTTGTATACCTAAGCTACGCAAATACACGCGAGTAAATAATATTAAGTACCTAGTAAAAAATATACAATTATGTATTTAAAATGTAAATACGTACTTTACCTGCATCGAATATAAAATTGCCTGAAGTGATGCTAAAATAATGGGATATTGTGGTCCTCAAACATGTCGGTTTCCTCACGATGTTTTCCTTCACCGCTAAGCGAGTGCAAATCCACACATAACTTGAAAGTACAAGTAAAGTATATTGTTAGTAGATGTATCTTTTTGCCATAGCTCAGGCTATGGCAAAACTTTATCGGAAGCCGTGTTCCCTGCGAACTAAGACAATCGAGGAGTCTTCAAATCTAGAGTAATTTTGTATATAAATAGGTAGGTACCTATGTTACTCCCTAGACTAGAGCAATACCTAAGGCGGGTTGTAGTCAAACGTAAACTTATACTAACCACATAAAAAATTGTTGAATCGCATTTGCGTTAAAATCAAACAACGATCATGTACATCGATTCATTGCAGAGAGGTAGTTTCTACAGGCTATTAATTTAATCGACTATACAGTATACATGCGATTGTCATAACTTTCTCATTGTTAGCGAGTGATGTTTACAAATATAATATAACTGATGAAGAATCGTATTCAGACCATTTCATGTACGGATCGTTCAAATTGATAGACGTGAACGTAACTATGCTATGAAAAAGGCAGAAATATTAAAGAACATGTTTTCTGATCATATTTATTATAAAAGATGTTCTTGCAGTGAAAACATATAGATGGTTAAATGTATCGGCAGTCAAATAAGCCCAAAATGTTGTCTTTGATCAAAACTATAGTTCAGATAGGTACGGATAATAATCACTTGAAACTCAAATATGTAAATCATTATTATATTCTACCATGGAACTCCTTTATTTATAGTTTCCAAGAAATTAAGGTCACAGATTAGTAAAAACATACTACCAGTTCGTATTTCAAAACTAGTCTCGGTCCACTCAAATGGTTGTAGATTGACAAGTAGGTACATATTTCTAAATTATCCTTCACTTCACACATCGATTTTAAACACATAAACTAGAAATGTCTACAATCGAGAGATGGCTTCTATCCGGCTTAAAATCTGTTGCCATTTTCATAAGCTTTTACCAAAAATGCATTGTAAACTTGTGCTATTATTTCCATTTAATTTTGATATTATTTAATTCACTTTCTGCAGTATAACTTCTGTCTGTATTCAATAAATGATAACAATGTAATTTTATCAGTAAACAACACTTAACTTTTACAATTATTCTGCTTTTTTCGCTCTTAGATTTATTTAATTATTTTATATTTGTTTCTAATTTTTATAAATTTGTGTTATTTAAAGCCGTACTTGTAATATACAGTAATTGTAATGTATATAGAATTTCTGCATTTAGTATGTTTTCACTCGTATTATGAACAAACTGCTTAAACTAGATACCACTATCCGGCTAAATATATCTTTGTCATCCGGCATAAACCAAGCCCGTCCCGTCCCTAGCGTGGACTGGTTGGAGCAGGATTCCGGCCGACGTTAACGAGTTGCGCACACGCCGGCCTACCGGCGACAGTTGCCGGCATTATGAGGAAACACTCCTGACATTTACCAGAAATTCGAGCGAGTTGGTATTTCTTGAGAGCAAGTTTTTGGCACCGCTATCTATATGATTCGACTGTATTACATTATATAATAATTAATCTCTTAGACATTTTTTGTAAGTTTTCTTCAGACCGCCACCGTCTAAACATTCATTACCTACAACTTGACAATGGGATTCTAACTTAACGACCCAAAAACTCAAAGTTACTAACATGTTCATACTTTCATAGCTAAGATAGGATACTATCAAGAACCATTATCATGCCTAATCTCTAACCAATCTAAAATTGTACCTCTATCATATCATTGTCACGACTTAAAACTGCTAGGAATTGTTATGATTTTGCTTAGAGTAACGTTACAATTTATTAACAAAATACCAAGTGTTTAGAAATCGTTTCCACTATCTTTTATGAGTATTCCATCTATTTCCTAAAACTATCTTAATGCTAAGACAAATTAAAATAGTAAACTTTTATTCCACAATACAGCTAACAGTTAATATACACGTTCAAACTTTCCCAGTCGTGATTATTTTCGCTATTTTCTAAATAAATAATAAAACCTTACTATAGGCTAGCACTCAAGAAAATAAACTGACAATTAAAGTAATTCCACTACTAGTAGTTACTCCTCTCTCGCCACGCGTCACCACATGGTCGGCATATGCTGTGGCTAATTTACCCGTTTAATGGACGAATAATGGGTCTCTGTTCTCACAAAGGAAATTGTGTAGAAGATTAACGTTTGCCATTTTAGTACAAGTGCTAAAACCGTTGCTAATAGTGTCGTTTTTGCATGCTTTTGTTTGGAGATGAAAAGGGAAAGTGTCCCTTACAGATTTGAGTGTGTACCTATGATTAAATATGAACGTTGAATGTGTGAATGTAATTAGATAGAAAACTTTCATAGTTGTATTTCAGTTGTGAAAACTTTTCGGCTAGAATATAAACCACCAGCCAAAATCATGATCAACTTCAACTTCTTTTAGGACTATAATTTGTAATTTTCAATTTTCTGCGTCTTACGGTGATTCGTAAGATGCAATTTTGTCCATTTCTAATGCCTACTAACCACTTTAGTTCTTGACTTGGTTTTGATATTTTGGGCTTCTTCATTCCAGAATATTTTTACCTGGAGCTTTTTTTCCCAGGAGACTTCAAATCCAGAGAAAAAGGCTAGGTAGGCAAGCGTGCTACATCTTAGACTACAGCAGTGTTTGTAGTTCTGTATTTTGTGGCAGTAGTGAGCATCAGCTGGGCGAAAACCGATTAAGTGTTGAAAAAAACTTGAATAAAGTAATAGAGATTCAGAGTATTTACACTTTTTTCCATCCATTCAGCTCAATACTATAAACTAATAACTTACCCATACTCAAACCTGTGCATATAAAATCAGTGCGGCCGCGACAAGACAATGGGGCAAACTTGGCAGGGGTCTACATCCATCATCAGTGCCATTCAAACGTCTCAAGAATAAGCAGGGGTCTCACGCAATCCAGTTACCCAGTCGTATAGTTGGGGAAATGAGGTTTGTGACTTCTCAAATCAAAACCTTGTAAAGTTGATTTCTCCATCTTAGAATTGGTATGCTTTTACTTGGACCACAGTGTCGTTTCTGGAATTCTTGTGATCAGATTACTGTCCAGTGTGAAACAAAATCCATAACTTTAATATGATAATTAGGACTTTGATGGGACTTTTGGATAGTTTTGCCTCAGAATACTCTTTCTGTATTCTGAGAGTTTTGCACCTATGACATCCATCATCACTGCCGTTCAAACGTCTCAGGAACAAACAGGGGTCTATCTGTTACCACACATATACCTACGGTTAAATAGGAAATTTCTTTGAATATGATTTAACTTTCCAATATCCTAAAACTTGACTCTTGGGGGATCGTTCTTCTTTATACCATACTTGTGTTAAAAAATATCAAAAGCTAGTTTGCGGCAGTTAAGTGTTGACTATCCAGTCAAGTTTGAAACAAAATCCTTGATTTAATAATATTATGATCATTAAATATGCTCGCGTTCTTTAAAATAATTCCAAATACATATTGAGTAATTATTTTGAATTTATTATATTTGTAGTGCCACGTAACACGGGGATCAGCAATTTGCACTAACCTTTTACTTACTTGTATTATGTATTCTGTGCTTATATTGTCGAGCGAAATTAAACACTTCACACACTTTCATAGCTTGTTGTTCGGCCGGCGTCCCGGGAAAACAGTTGAGAACTTCAATCAATAATATTTAAATGTTTAATATAGGATTACCGACATTAACATATTAGACAAAAGTGGAAGAAGAACAAAGATAGCCTTAAAATAAAATAAAAATAGACGCAATAATCATCATACCGCTATTATAGAAGCGAAGATTTGTCGGTCTATTTGTTCCGCTTTCCTTTCTTTTTCAGGCTGTGACAGAGTGACGGATGCTGGTTATTTTTTTATCTCGAACATTTAAGCGAAAGCATTAACTAATAATATACACCATTTCCCAAAGTATCGAATTTTTATGCATACTTTAAAACATGAAATCAGAAGAAAACAAGCAACATAAAACACTATTCAGGCTTCTTGTTTTACAGTCCAATGGTCAACAGTCATCACCTATTTCATAGTCCCAAACTAAACTATCCATAAATAATACGAGATCGCCACTCCTAGCCCGCCAGCCCGTCAGATAAATCGTCGGCGAAAGCTTGAGTAATGTTCTTGCTTCAGTTAGGCATTGTGACGACGTGATTGATGGAGGAGATCGTGTCTTGCGTGATTTGTTAGGTCATAGGTTTACTTCACCAGAGTCTGATATTGTAGACTGTAGTATGGTCTAATGCTCTGGGTCTCTTGCTCAACTCACCTGGTTGCATTATTATGCAACATTTTGTATGTCTGTATGTTTCATATTAATTGTAAAAAATATTGCTAATAGGTGAACTGTAGGTACATTGTCATGTACATTGCATGTTACGCTCAACGGTACGCTTCTACCTTTGTTAATCGTACCGCAAAGTTGTGGAACTCCCTGCCTGACTCTCTGTTCCCCACGCACTATAATTCAGCGATCTTCAAAGCGAGAATGAATCGGTTCTTATCTGGTAAGCACGCTTAATCTTAGGCCATAGCCTTTGCTTACCATCAAGTAAACTAAGGCCAAGTGCAAACCCGTATTAGTTACTAAAAATGTTAAGCCCTACAATTGGAAAATATTTAAATAATGACGTAAAAAAGAGTCATTTTAAATTAAATAAATATCATATTTTATGGAATCAACTGTAAATCTGACGTTTAAAACAACCCAGAGTAAATCACAGCCTTGTGTCGTCGAACGGCTATCAAAACAATCAAACTCATATCCAAACAATAAAAAAAACATAACACCAATTAAAACATACAATCGGCTCACCACTCCGCTGCACCCACAGCAGAGCTAGCTTGATAACCAGGGAGGAGGGTGGAAGTCGAGTTTTCAATTTCCGCCCAACGCTACAGAATAAACAATAGTATGTAGGAGTTAAAACACCCTCAGAAACTATGACTTATTCTGTACAACACCCTGAGGCAGTGGATACGGAATTTTTTCTAGTTAAATGCTAGCCAAATTGGAGTTTTATGCTTCTTGGGATAAAGTCCAAAGTGTGTTTGAAGTAGTGTTCTGAAATAAAGTCCAAAGTATATTTGAAGGTATGGATATTGTAGTAGGCTTCAGTTGAAATAACGAGTGTTTTTCTTGTGCTCGAAATGTTTGTAGTTTTGGAAAGATATATAGGTATAACTGTTATGAAAAGTCAAGAAAATATAGTTAAAATTACGATTGTAACCACTTACCTGTAATTTTGGAACTGCAAACTCTGTAACTAAGTATAAAACGACATAGTTTTCAATAATAAATAACTACATTTTATTTTTTCTTTTTCCTCAGAAACTGATGATAGATCACCATGAAATGATCCGAAACTTTGGCTAACATAGCCATAACAATTGTTTTTTTTTTAACTTTAATTCTCTATCAACGTTTTTTCCACTCTACTCCTCCATCCCATTCCCATTCTAAAGCAAAGAAACCACAGATAATTAAAATTGACAGCAATCATTTGAGCTAAGTGTAGGCTTATTTCACCCCCTCACCCCCTGGCAGGGGTGGGACACCCCCTAGGGGTTGTAATTTTATTAAAAACACGACGATTGCCTACACCCCGTGAATATTTATCTCCCAACCCGGATATGGAATTTGAAAGGGTGAATTTTGCCCGAATAGTTTGTATCGGAGAGATTATTTTTTGAAGAATGAGGGTAGTTGGTTTCATGTTGGCAATTTTAATGTTTTAAATTTTTTATTTTTTTAACTTTATATTGCAGGCTGTTTGTTTGTTGACAAATTTCTCAAGAGACAAGAGACAGTGGTTGCGATCACATTTCTGTGATGAAAGAAGTACCTAAAAGAGCCAAATCCTGAAGTCGAGAATCTGGTAAGTAAATATGTGTATAAGCTCTAAAAACAACTCCAAAAAAAAATAACTTTCTAATATTTTTCGTATCGTTGTTCTTACAAAACTTACAAAATCAAAAGATGCCTTAGTTCTAATCCAAACCATCCCTAAAACTTTCCTCGAAGGCATTTCTATTGTTTTCGTACGTTTTTACTTCAACCACGTTCCTTTATCAACCATGCCACATGGTGACTCCGTATCTCAAATTTGCACAGACATTGCCAAAAGCGGCCGATTCCCAGAACACCCATTGTCGGGGTATCATTACGACGCGCAATTTCGCCGGCTACGGCTCTAGCATCCCCTTTATGTAAGCCAGGGTTATCGCAAAGGACTATAACTTCTTAAACAATATTCAAGCTTGCCACTTACAAAATAAGGTTGAGTTTCGTCTAACCATTTGTGTACACGAGGATCAATGAGATACCCCAGTTATTCCACTCCGGGTGTCTCGCTTCGAATTTCTGTATCGGCAGCGCTGCATCGCTTTGTTTCCGGCTTCGTAGTTGAACTGTTATTAGTTTTGAAGCGCTTTTGTGCTGTCTGCATCCTGAATCTACAGCATGAAAGGTGTTCGGAGCCGGCGCGTGTTTTCCGATCTCTTTGTTGAGCGAACCTTTTACACAGATTCGTGAATAGTCGCCACATTTCCTTTTAGTACGAAATTGGAATCCCGAGTATTAGGTATTTACAATGAGTCGCCACGTTTTTGCGTCGGTTTTTCTGTTCGTTTTGTGGGGCACATGTTTTTTGTGAGGACCCGTTTGGTGAAGAATCATAAAGATTTTATTTATGGTCGTAAAGGCGGTCCCATTATGTCATGATTAGTTGGTTCTGGTAGATAATTGCGGATGATGAGATTGTACTGTTTTTGTTGTTCTTTTATATTGTATGTACGTCATTGTTTTTTTGTATGATTTCGTTCAGTGTTATGCAAATGTGTTTTGTACTCAGTGGCTCGTGGCGGGTGGAAAAAGTGTTGTTTTAAGTAATTGTGCTGTAATTATTCTCATTACCATCATAATTTATGATGAGCGTGTTAATGTATACAGTTAATGTATCACTAAGTATACAGATTTGACCATAATATGTTTAAGATTTTGTCACATATTATTGTTTTAATTCAGAATGACTTTTCATCTCAATTTTAATTATTTGTATGAATAATTTTGTTCTCTGTATTGTAATTATTATATCATCATTTATTAATTAATGTAATTGGCTCACGCCGTTTTAATTAAATTGTAAATAAATAAATAAATAATGACTGCCTTTTATTTGCTAAATATCTCCCCAGTATTTATCAACTAATTATACTAGCAAATTAAACCTAACCATTGAACAGTAAATATATAGCTTTCCGTATAATACCACATTCATTTGCTTCTACCTACCATAATCCATTCATACCATAAACCCACCACCCCTAATTACATAAACATCAAAACCAACTCCAACATTAACCGACACCTAATCATTCCAGAATAACCCAAGTCATTAATTCCATCCTAATTCCCGTCCAATCTGATAAAGATCAGGGCCCAAGCGGCCGGATCCGTTGGCAAATAACACCTTTTGGTTCAGTTTTTTAACCAACGGCTTATAAATATGAACATTTCTGCTCCAGTGCCTTTATGGCTTCACAAAATGTATCCGGTGACAAGTGGTTAATGGTATAGTATTTAATTTGGCAAATGTCTCGTAGGAACGATGCTTATTCTACCTAGTATAACAGAATGTTTAGATAGGAAAAAAACTGAACAATTATTAAAGCACCGCCATCATTTTCAACACCTTTCAGCCCGTTTTATAACGCACATTTATAAAAACTTCAAAAAGACGCAATTCATCAGGTATTTTAAAAATAAAACTAACAACAAGTTACCCAATCTACTCATAGTTAGTTAAGGTACTTATACTAACTGTGATAGCATAATTTTGCAAAATGGTAAGTTCCTCAAGATGTCCCTAAACTTAGGAACGGACATCTGCTGAAATCGTCATTGGTAGAATGCCATCTTTGCCAGCCCTGGACTGCCACTTGCCAGCCTGTAACTTGAGGTTCCTGCAAGTCAGCTTTCACGGCGTTATTCCAGCGATATCTGGGCCGACGTCCGACCGACAGGACTGCCACCAACAACCCAAGATATGCTTTTTGGCGATGGCATAGCGATCTTCTCTCATTCATTCTAAATAGCCCATTCAAGAAGTCTCTGAACTAAGAACTCCACTATGATGTTCGGTTCTGAAACTGAAACTCCTATATGAGGTGAGGTAATGCGAGGATGACGGAGACTAGAACCATAACTATGCGGCTCGCTTACTATATACATATAGTACCTATCTAGAAGTGGAAACATAACACTTGGTACGGGTCTTAGAGACTCGGACCATAATACGGTGTCGTGGAACTAAAGTTTTGCTTGTACGATGGAAGAAATGAGCAGACGTAAGGTTTCCCAAAATGCAACTGAGAGAAGATCGATGAACTGACAACCCTGTAGTTAATAACATTAAATGTTTTAATAAAAACGTTACTAGCCAATATTGCTAAATAGGTAGGTACAGAAGCAAAAACAACCTTGAGCACATTTCGGTAAATAAGAATCAAATTCAAATAATGTACCTAACTGTAAAGCCGCGCCAGCGTTGCAGCGTAAATTGACAGACTTTAAAACTATTACAATATTAGGAGGCCACTGGGGCGGTGGTATATGGAGGAACACACCTAAAAACCATCAAGTTTGTTGTTTGATGTCGGTTAAGGAGCAGTCGCAGCGGAAAAGCACTACACATTATTCCAGAGTTTCTATTACAATATTTACAATGAATTATTGGCGTATGGCTAGATACATTGTTCTAACTACGCTTAGTAGTAGTACCTACTACTGTCTAGGTTCTTCGCCGTTCGCACAGTCATTCTAGTTTTTTGTTTATCAAGTCATATGGGATATACCAACGTAAGTACCTACATTTAACATACTAAGGCACTTAATATTAAGTTTATGCCAACGCGTTAGCTGCGATTACTCCTACATGTTAGTTTGCCAAACCTAAAAAGGCATACCATAGAAAGCACCTATAGTAGATACCTCAGTGGTAGATATTGAATTATGATTTTCCGTATGCATATTCGTATTTTAGCAGTAAGTTCACTTGTTTAGCATCTTTTTATCGCACCTTAGTATAAACGGTTTCAAAGAAATAGAGAAAAAAATCAAACGAATGGTGTTTGTTCCGTGCAGTAATTTCTGCTCTTAGCCTAACTAAGCCAGCAAAGGTATTATACATATGTCTCACTAGGTTTTACTATCCCAGCTAAGATCCTTCTCACAAAGATGGCGTCTTCAGTCACTGTAACAGCACATACCTACTTACTCGTATTATAAAGATACGCCGTATTTTCGACACGTCTTATCCTCGATGTATCGAACATAAAATTTCCGGAGGTAATATTAAATTTTGCTTCATACTTTTAATAAGTATATCTTCCTATAAGACTTAATTTTTGTAGTATTGAGGAAATAGGTACCTAAAATTATTTTTTTCTAATATACTTAGGTACTAAAGAGACCTAAACTGCTAAATATGTAATTACCTAGTATATTCTTCAATCCTTTCCTACCTATGCAAATTTACTAGTTATTATTCCAAACACGCAGACCACCAATAAACTTTTCAAAAAGGGCGTACCACACCACTGCGACCATAAAACAAAATTCATACAAAGGGGCTGTCGAGAAAATCCCACCGGTCGGGTGTGGTGCACGGAGTGGCAACGTCGCGTCGCACGGTCGGCCGGGCGAGCGACGCGGGACACAAACTCTGCCATTTGTAATTTGTTCGAGGCCTCGTGGAATTTAGATTTCAAATATATTTGTAGTTGTGGGTATGGGTTTCTGATTATCCTATATTCGCATATCGTATCGCACTATCCTATTAGTTTCATACGTTTCATCACATGATGAAAAACTATTACGTACCTGGTATCGCTAAGACCGCATTGCACCAAGCTTTATTTATACCAAGCTTAAATTTAATCTCTACTGACCTAATGGCTCAACCGATTTTAATGGAATTTTCACAGCGTATAGCTTAATATTCGGACTAACTAATAGCATATTTTATATTCTGGTTTGACTTTGCAAACATCGTTAAGCCGTGCTATTAAAATCAACATTGCGTAAGCTACAGTGTCTATTGGTGGATATGTTTCTTGGTGTTTACGAGCCAAACAACTAAACCTGTTAAGATAAAATTTTGTATGGAAGTAGACTGGTGTATTATTGTACCTAGGTATATGCTAATTTTTATCCCAAATAAAACTATAATTGTACCATGTTGAACCTGTAGAAGAAGTAAAGGTAAAACTCGAACCAGTGATGTATGAGATACGTGCCCGTATATAAAATATGTAGGTATATCTAGATATGTACCAAAAATTATATCAAATCATTGAATTAGTATTGACCTACTAAGTAGTAAGGAGTAGGTACAAACATATCAAACACAGATCGTAGCTGGAGAATAAGTAGAATGCTAAAGGTCTTGTATCCATCGTTTTTCCCCACGGAAACCTTGACAAACCCTTTAAAAGTGAATCAAATGTGTTTTAAAATGGTGAACACAACAAACTTATCAACTTATAATTTTTTGACATAATACATTAAAACCCTACGTTCCACCAGCAGTCTTAGCTGCAAATTAGCGGGGCTTTACTTTGTTAAAAAAATATAAATACCTATTTCGGGATATATACCCACAGAATAAGCGACGATTGTGTCATGGGAGGTATAGGTACTAGATTATAATATTAAACTTGTAACATTTTTCTGTATGTAGGTACGAGTATGTATCAATATTTGACTGGCCTGTTAGCTTAGTTGGTACCTAGTGGCTCTGCCTACTAATCTAGGGGTTGCGGGTTCGATTCCCGCCTGACACAAGTATTTATGCATTTTAATATCTAATGTATAATTTCTTGTGTTGAGTCTGGTTGTTTGTATGTATAATAAGTATGTATTTACAAAAGAAAAGTATATAAGTATTATATCCGTTATCTAGTACCCACGACACAAGCGTTTGCTTAGTGTGGGGCTAGATGGCGTTGTGTGCAATGTCCCGAAATATTTATTTATATTTATTTAATATGAGAACATTTACGACACACGGCAAGGAGAATAGCGCATTTAGCGGTGATCTCAAACGCAGTAGAAAGGTGTAGTATGTGTATGTACATAGGTATATGTACATGTTTTACTAAAAAAAGCTTCTATTCACATAAGATAGGTAGGTATGTGTTGGCATTGTTGGCAATTAGATACTAGAATTTTACCCGTAGATACCTGCACTTTTCTCTCTTGAAATCTTGTTTTTTTTATTGTCAACGTGATTTGTAACTAAGTGTCGGCGTGTCTTTTATTCTGTGATGATATCTTTCCATTTTCTTCTCTTCTTGGCTGTGTGTAGCAAATTGTAACCTCTTTATAATGGTTTCTTAGCTCTAAGTATATGTTTGATTGTCCCTAAGTACCTAGGAAGAGACACATAAAAGTCTGACTTGATAAGATAATAGACGGCGCATTAGCTCACATTTATATAATGCCCCATCAACTCTCTTATTGGTAATTAGAACGGAGTGTTTGTCAAGCGTTAGCATAGGTCATTATATAGGGCTTTGGATGACATTATCCTATACAAATATCTTAGGATTTTGATGTTATTTTGATCAGTCATTCATATTATTGCTCGTTTTTCCTGCTAAGTGCCTGCTTGGGTAAAAAGTGATTTATAAATCAGTCTCTCATAAAGTCACACCTCAATACAGAAGCCAATAGTCCTCAACACAACTGTCATTTCCACCACGTGTCGCCATCCATTTGCTTTATAAACATGCTCATAAATCAAACCCGTCAGTTCGAAAATAAACTCACGCTATCTGTCGCCGTCCACACAAGCGACGCAAGCTGTATCTATTTATCGCGTCACATTATCTCTCCCCGGCAGAATAAATAATACGACGCGGCCCATATCCGACGAACGGCGACCCTTCGGAATCCAAAATGTCCGTTGATTTTTCTACATGAGCCGCATAAAAACAATCTCGATTCGATCGTTCGCCCGCTAGAGAGAGACGCAGAAACAGGCGCGTCACGTCAGAGGCGGGGCGCCGCGTTGAGCTCTCTCATTCGTCGAAAACACGCAATCCCAGCCGCCCGTGCGACGCGGCCAATAGCGCGCGCGCGCAGTGCCCCCCTCCCGCGCCTCTCGCGACCCAAAACGCCGACCTTTCACGAATACCATCCCGATTCGATACGAGCAAATGTGCCTTAGTTACTTGACGTGCGCTCAGTTGGCTGGTCGCTTTCGCCGCTGTTTTCAGCCACGTTCCAAATCGATTCGGGCGAGCTCGGGACTCTGTCACGGTTTCCAGTGTGTACTATACGTTGCGCGTTTACTAACATTGCGGTGGATCAGCTGATACGAGGTACTATAACAAAATGTGTCTCCAAATACTTCTAGACCTAGATATATATCTATATCTGGAGTTACAAATCTCTGAAGACCGAAAATCGCGTGATAAACAAGAATATCGGCGCCGGAAGATCGAACGTAAAAGCGGTGTCCTCGTAATGAACGTAGGCCGCGCGGGCTGGCAACGTCGCGCGTAAATAATAGGGTAGGCGCTTGTTTCTCTCGCAGCTGGCGCGGAGTGGCAACGTCGCGCTGCCTCCGCGCGGGGCCGAGACGCACTCACAGCCACACCAATATACCTACAGCGATACCACACGAATTTTAATGACGGTGTTACATTTAGACTTCTAGTTTATTTTCTTTGCTGATTTTCTATCGGATGTTGATGTATGGTGATTAATACTTTACTTAGGTCGTTATATCAATCTAAACTATGCTTGTAGATAAACGTATTTTTACATTAAGTATGTATTATTTTATGTATATTATGTACTAGAAATATATAAGAGGGTTTATAAATATTGACGTAAAAGTAGTGCCCTAGACTCCATAACATTGCGTTATTGTTTATACAGCCTCGTGTTTATAGCAAAAATTTATAATACAGGCCTGAAGATGAAAATAAAACTTGTTTACAGAATATCGAGCGGGCGTTGGCGGGACGGAGTGGAAAGTAGCGCGCTCTAGCGGCGCTGCGGTCGCAACCCGGCAGGGGCTGCGCGGGGCGAGGGGCGGGTGCGCCTCCCTCCGCTTCAGTCACCGCTCTGAGCTTAGGCAGGGAGGACGTCTCGCTGCGCGCCACAAAAAGGACCGTTCGCGCGGCAACTTTGAATACTGATCGGCGGTGATAGCGGCGAAGTGTAGTGACATCTTCAAACTTTCGGATGGTGCTTACCGGATTGCAGTGCCACTAATTTGGATGCAGTGATTACACGGATTGCTTGGATTGCAGTGTTTTTTCCCGGATTTGGATTTTGATTGTTCATTCAAACTGGGGATGCACAAGATGGAGCTCGGAGACAGCGTGTACGCCGCTGAGCGTATCATGAAGAAAAGAATTAGAAAGGTGAGTTTTTGACGTTACCGAATTGTATAAATTGCGAAACTTGCATGCGAGATCACACACCTATCGCCGGCTTATTGGTGCGCTGTTTGTAAACGTAAACTCATTTCGCAATGGTAGCGGGCCGTTTGTTTTGGTTGCACCGAAATTTCAAAACACGCTTGAATTTTGAATACTTGCTATTATTTATAAAAGGTTGCGCTTCAGCTTGTTTGTAATTTAGATTTTGTGTTTTTAATCCCAGCATTGTGATATCGGGAGCAGCTGTTCTGAAATTAGCGTAAGGGTTTTGTGTTTCTTTTTACGCGTGTTTTTCGTTGGTTATTATTATCAGGGTTCCCCTTCCATGCTTTGAGACCGGGGTCCTTCGGTGTCGCGAGAAATTGAATGCCTTCTTTGTAAATAGGCCCTTCTTGGGATTACATTTAGTTTTTGACAGTAAACAAGTTTCGCTAAGATCAGACTTGTGAGGGGTAACCTTGCTTTATTGTCTTCTTGTTTGAGCTTTACTTTGTGTCTGTTACTAACTTGAACCTGAAGATGGAGACGTCACTTTGAGTGCGGAACTTGTTTGATATTTGCATGTTGTGATTTATGCCAATTTTATTACAACATACCTGACATCTTATGGCTGTTATAGTGTCTACATGATTCTGCTTTTTTATGCATTCGGGACTGAAATCACAGAAATCGGAATATACAATACGGAAGAAGGGACGATTATTCCAGTTTCTGGGTCTGTTATGAAATAGAATCCATTGAATTGACAATTTATAGGTACTTCACTGATATTTTGATGAACAAACTGAGACTATCTTATAAGGACAAAGTAGGTACCTACAGTGACATCTACATAATGTTAAATTGTGTAACGCAAGGAATATAGGTAGGTAGGTATTTTGTCTCTCTCTAGGTGTGATTATAATTAATTTTCTCAAACTTTATTTTTTATAGAAATTCCATTCAAAGCTTGGTTGAATAATAATTGTCTCGGTTTGTACATGAATAGGTACATAAGATGCATTTTTGGATACGACCCCACAAGGTAAGTTTTACAACAACTGTATGGAGACTTGGACACTTGATTGCAGACTTGCAGTAAAGGTAACATTATTATCTGTGATCAAACAGCCAATTTATGATTACTTTAACACTACTGGAAAACTTCGGATGCATCTGTTCTCATGTTTGATTACTTAGGTTCAAAAAGCTCACTTCTTATATTGTTAGCCCACGAGATTTTATTTATAGCAATTCATTACCGTACAAATGGTATACCTAGGTATTTGCTTGATTTGACGCTTCATTTTTCTAAGCCCGTATTGTTTTGCATTTTGAATCGTTGTCCTCTTCAATATTAATTTCCTGTCTATGTTTTAATTATTACAGTATTATTTTGCTGTTGTCAGTTTCAATCAATGACAAAGTGGTTTCGGTAATGCCTAGAGCCAATTTCATCTTCTTAAAAAAAAGTAAGAACTAAGTCCTCCCTTAGATTGCTTTAAGTTAATTTTCTTTGCCTTCAACTATTACCTACAATGGTAGCTTAACAGATCTTTTATTTTGTGGCTTCTACTTTCACGAAGCAGCAAAATATACCTTTAGCTTCATACGTGTTTTTTCAATTCTAAACTGATTAGATTCCTCGCACCCGGAAGTTTTCTCATGCAATTTGTAATTCGTAAATCACAAACGTTTGCCCAACGCTTTATCACTTATCGAAATACAATCCAAATTATGGCTCTAAAATAAAAATAAAACACTAATTGCTGTAATAGGTAAATAAGTTATAATATTTTTTACTCACACCTTTAATATTTTGAAACTTTCATTATAAAATATGTGATTACTTACGTACCTACTCAATTCAATTTCAAAATTGTATTCATCTAAAACTGTGTTTCCTGCGAACAATCCAGGGGTTTTTAAATCTAGAGTTAATAGGTATCTTCTAGGTAAACGTGTTACACCCTAGGCTGCAGTAAATGCTTGGCATCAGGCAGGCTGTAGTCAAACGTAAACCTAACCCACGGGTAAAAAAAAAATTGTCTAAATTTACAAAGCGTTAGTTTAGCTAGTCGCGTAGCTTATTTTCAGTACATAAAAAGGTCCTTAGAGCCGGATATAGTAAAACAACTGCAACTGCCTCAGTCACAGGAACTCTCCGAATTTTCTTCATGCTATCTGACAGTGACAATTATTGAAAAACCAAAATTACCTTAACTTATTTAAAAAGTTGCTACAGTCTCATGTAACACCTTGTTATATGGCCCGTATGAAGTCAAACTTACAGGCTTGATTAATATAACAAACCATTGTCAAGAAAGGTTAAAACTACCGCTATGTCGCATTCACAGTACTGTAAAAACTACACATGCCATCTGTAGTCCACAAAAGTAATTTTAAATGACGGACACTCTATCAAATGACTACGATCATGCAGCAACTTAGAGATTCCTGCGGGACTAACTTTACTTTTGGTACAACTTCTTCTTATCGAATGAGAGTGGCCAACTATGATGTCGAGAGTTTTTCAAGCCGCCCTAAGGGCCTAATGTAAGTAATATGATGTCCTCATTGCCCAATCAAATATCATAGGTATTGAACTTCTCTAAATTGAGGGAATATCAAAATACCAAGGTTTCGACTTGGTACATTGATGGACTTGTGAAGATATTAATGTTTTTCAGTTTTAATCTTGTATCGTCCCAAAAACTATCGCTTCGGCCAATTCAACCAGCACAATTAATATATTTTCCATAGTATAATGTAGTCAAAATACTTATTGTGTTCCTGCCTGCCTTTTGATAGGTACAACTTCTTCTTCTTATCGAATGAGAGTTGCCAACTATTATCAGCCGCCCTAAGGGCCTAATGTATGTAATAGGATGTCCTCATTGCCCAATCAAATATCATATCGAACTTCTCTAAATTGAGGGAATATCAAAATACCAAGGTTTCGACTTGGTACATTGATGGACTTGTTAAGATATTTTTGTTTTTAGTTTTAATCTTGTATCGTCCCAAAAACTATCGCTTCGGCCAATTCAACCAGCACAATTAATGTATTTTCCATAGTATAATGTAGTCAAAATACTTATTATGTTCCTGCCTGCCCTTTGATAGGTACAACTTCTTCTTCTTATCGAATGAGAGTTGCCAACTATTATCAGCCGCCCTAAGGGCCTAATGTATGTAATAGGATGTCCTCATTGCCCAATCAAATATCATATCGAACTTCTCTAAATTGAGGGAATATCAAAATACCAAGGTTTCGACTTGGTACATTGATGGACTTGTTAAGATATTTTTGTTTTTCAGTTTTAATCTTGTATCGTTCCAAAAACTATCGCTTCGGCCAATTCAACCAGCACAATTAATGTATTTTCCAAAGTATAATGTAGTCAAAATACTTATTATGTTCCTGCCTCACGTTCTTTGTTGCTATGCCATATTTGTGTCGATTTAATTAAAGTTTCAAATCGTGATTTCCATCTCTGAGAGTCTTCCGTAGTTCAATTCTTTGATAAGGCAGATCAGCAACTTGCGGTATACCTAATTGATTAACAGATGTTGGAATTAGTGTGATAAAATGCTATCATTACACTCAATGATATATATTTTCCCTGACAATCAAAGACTGTTCGTGAAATAATTGTAACATTGATAAAACTTACTTACATCAACAGTATACACACGTTATTGCTTCTCCTGTGAAATTGGAGTAAGCTGCCAGAAGTCAAAAGTTCCGAAACGTGTATTCTAGCGCCCCGTGTCAAATTAGGGAAACTACTTAAATTGTTAAAGCTAACATAAAAGTCATATCAACACTTACATCACTAAGAATAAAGTCTACATTCGAAGGCATTCCAATTGCCTCGTTATCGGTGGCGAGGACTAATATAAACGAACAGCTTGTTTTTATGGAACATTGTGCTTTCTACCATGGACATAAAGCAGAACATTGTGTGACACTGCAAGTTTAATAGCAACTCCTACAGCTCGCTGAGGCCCTAGTATCTCAGCAAGAACGCGCCAGTATTCGGCTTCGACCGAACGACCGCCGAGAGCGCATGCTCCCCGCCACCGCGCTCGACCAATCAGCGACGAGCATTGTTTGGTCGGCGCAAAATATCAGCCCTAGCGTAATTTCAGTGTAACAAACGTATATTACAATCGTTTTACTGCATTTAGAATTTATGTTCTCGCTTTTTATGCCTCACATCCTTCCTGATTTTGATATTTTATGACTTTGGTAAAACCGTTTTGTAAATTCTCTTTTTTCACCCTACAGCAGCCTAGCAAACTGTCGCATGGCATAGTTCCGTGGTTATTTGATAGATGGCGCTATTTTAAAATTTGTATTAAATTGATACGGGGACATTGTTACGTAAAAAATACTTCGCGTTTTATGCGAATTCAGACTGAACATAATCTATTGATTTTCTAGCTACATGTTGATGTCACGCTTCGTAAAACCATCACCATTTGCATTATCTAACGCAATACAGAACTTTATCGCCAAAAAATGCCTTTACTGGAGAAAGTAGGTACACGAATATAATATCTGGTGAGTGGTGACGTATCTTCAAATAAGCCTTCAGATAATATTGCGGCGTTGATAAATTGACGAGATAAGAAATCAAAGGAAAAAAATAGCTTAATTTGAGCGTGAATTGCTATACTGTCAACGATTTGGTCCGATCAAAGACAGAATAACATTCACGTAACGGTTTCCCTTAATACAAAAAGTGAGATAAAAAATACAAGCCGTTACCCACGGGTCACAGAGATACGAAGCGCCGATAATAATTCGAAGCGAACGGATCCAGAATGCACTCGGAAGGAACACAAAGCGACCAAATTTTCTATAAATAATCGCTTGACAATGCCTCGCCGTAATTTTATCCATCCCTGTATTGGAATGGAATAAAAAACCGAGGGTCGACTGGCGTGCGTGGAGTCGCGTTTGTTGATGTAGTTTTATTGGGAAAGTGGAGTATTGACTGAGGTCACAGCAGACTTCTGTTAAATGTGAATTAGCCGTACCGTACCGTTATGCAACGCATGACCAAAATGCTGGCCTTTTTCTGGCTCAACGTAACAGCATTGCCATCCAGCGTGGTAATGCGGCCAGTATACTGGGCACGCTGCCCTCTGGTAGTGGGCTGGAGCACTTAGATTATCTTAAGGCTTTTCTAAAGATTTTCTAACTGCCCCTTTTTTATGTTGTAGTTAGAAGTAGTATGTTTAGTTTTTCTTTTCTTGTTTTTATATTTTATTATTGTAAATAACGTTGTACCGTACCGTTATGTGTATATTTAAATGTTATCATTTTGTCTGTCTCTTATCAAAATGATGTTGTTCGTGCTTTTACGTAGTGACAGTTTCGCATCACGCGATTGTTTTTAACTCTTAATTACGTAATCAAGATATCTAATTTCTCGTATCTATTTGCAGGTTCGCGTGAAATTTGATGTCTATTGACACAGTGCTGTCTTTTAAATTTGTTATTTCTGATGTTATTGTTGCTCATTGTATTGATTGAGAGGCGACATTCCATTGGTATTTATGTTTGTGAAATCCCCGTTTTAAAAGCACAGTAAAATTTTTATGAATTTAAACTATTCCATGGATTTCTCGGTCACAAACTGTTCATTATAACCGAGGGCTTATATACCCGTTGCGTAGGTACCGTGTGGCCCCTCGAAACATAAAAAAATCTATGTGAATGGTCCCCCTATATTTAGAAAGCATACTTAATCGCATACACGTTCGTTCGGAATATTAAAGTGTACGGGGAAGCGTCATATGGGAGCCCCCACACAATTAGAGCTGGGGACGCATTGTCTCGCACTCGGGCATTCCGTTAGTTCACAGTCTTGCACTGCCTCGCTGGGAACTTGATGGTGTATAGAGTAATGAGGTAATGAAAATTGGCTTTGAATATAATTCTATGATATTTGCCTCTCAAAATAATAATATGATGACTGTAGGCTTGATCATTTTAAAGTGACTCGCATGCTGACGTTAGGTTTCAAGTTTTTATTGGAATCGGGTCATCTTTACAAATATTATCGGTTTTTTAAATCCTAAGCTTGAAATTACAACATTACCAAACATCGTCAAATGAAACTGTCCAATGTATGCAATGACCATAATTACAATGTTAACAAGACTTAAACACGTCAAGACATCAATGGACTGCCACAATCGAATTCGATTCGGCAAATGTTTGAAATCATCTTATCTTGACACCGACCGCGCGACTTTAATGCCTCTGGTACCGGCTTGGATCCCTTCGGCTCAAATTGCGACATCCAATCTCAATATGGACACCGTTACCTGTTTCACATAAAAAGTTAGAGACAAGTTGGTGCCGAGTAGACCTCTACAGACTCAGACACGTAGTCATTATAATAATGCGCCTGATACTCGCCGGCGGTCGTTATGCCCCACGCATTATTATGTAAATGTAAAACGAAATGGAAAGGACGCTGGTTTTTTAATGTTTCTTTATCTGATGCAGATAAGAGGCATAATTAGTGAAGGATATCAGACCTTGCTGCAGGTGAGATGTTCCCACGTGACGAACAATGCATTCTCTCTACTCGCGTTTTCAGTATTTTCTCAATTCAAGTGGAAACAAATAAAATTAAAATATAACAGACTTCTATGTCCATAAAGATTGCGTAGATACTCTCAAGGCATCTCAAAAAACTGTTGAAAACATTAACATATTTTTCTTATTTATTTCTCCAGTTTCATTAACTTTTCCCTAAATCATGTATATATCGAAGTAGTACATTCTTTCCATTAAACTATTTCGACCAAAACTTTGGAATTCAGGTTCCCACTTTGAAGCCAATTAAAAATGAAGCCTGAACATCACCTGTGTTATAAATCCGTTTGAAATGGCACTCAATATCGAATGACTGCAGTGTTTATACATTGTTTGATGGTTTCAATAACAATGGAATGTAATCAGTTACGCTGTTATGAAGGGTAGAGACAAGGGTCAGGGTATCTGGCTGTGTGTGCCTCCCTCGACAGATCCACACATCGACATTGTAAAGTATAGGAAGGACATTTGCCAGAACATCATCGTCAGCTCATTAGAGTACTCTGTAAGGTATTTAAGCTCTCCCCTTTTACGCCAATAACCCCTTACTTGCGCAGCTCTTCTCCAGTTGTTTCCTTTAATATTTCTTAATTATACTGCCAATACGTTTTCTTCAAAATGAATAAGTCCAATCAGATTAGCTCTGTGAAGGACGAGTACCTACGTAAGTAGGTAATTTAGCATGAGTGTGATGTCATGACACATGTGCTTTAAAAATGGCTATAAATAGTACGCCTTAGTCCGGTCTATCCTTACTTTATGTCTATGAATCCACCCCATTATTGTTTTATTTTTTGCTTATCTGGCCCAGCTCCAATACCTACCCCGCCGCCAGCGCTCATCTCCCTTAATTGAGTTATTACTGACGTATTTATTCAGGGATTATAATAAGCATGACCCAAGTATCATTTTAGTGGGTAAATAGACCCTTCACTTCTTTAAACGTAATCTTATTAACGGTGACAGCCTATTCAAAACCGTAGCTTTGTTAATTAGTTTTTTGTATATTGTCGTTTGTTTGCTTACTATGTGTTTACTTAAGTTAATCTTTCCCTGTACAGAACTGAAAAAAACCTATGAGTGACAGCAAATATTTGTTTCTTTAACTCTCTTTTAATCTTCTTCCTCTACAAACTACAAAATCAATAGGTACCTAAGTAAGTAAGTGAGTGTAATCTGTAACCACAAGCACCATCATCAAAATTCAAATCGATACCAAGTCAGTCAAGTCACGGAAACCTCGAATCAGTTCTCCCTCGTGGTGTCACAAGTGTGTTTGCTCTTCGACTTGCCACTAGCGAGGGTCGGAAGCCCTTTATGCCAAACAAGGGCCTGCCTTGCCCGAGCCCGGTAATTTGTTCAAATACCCCCTTGGAACAGGTATTAGTTCGAACGCAGCGATTGGAATCGGAATTGCCTTTGTCATTTACAGACTTCGCCGTTTATAGGAATTCCGGACCTCTTCTTAATTGAATTATTTATTGTTCTTCGGTCACGCGGTTTCTTTATCGATTCGTGTTTGGTTTGGTTCTATTCAAAAGTAGATCAAATTACTGTTGTTAATTCAAGAGACATACAACTGAGCTTTTCTACGATTATAATAGGGAAATCTTTCCATTGTAAAAATTACAAATAAATTCATATTAGGTACTTACTTACTAATAAATAAAAATTTCACAAGCTAAATCAGCCAATACTCAAGTAGCAATATGGTTGTTCTGCTTATTTCATACTGGGTTAGGTTTGTCCTTTATTAATTTCTATGATAGTAAACAGCGTATATTACGCTATCGATACGTCTACTGCTTTAGTTTGATCTCATTTAGTAGTTATGTACTTGTATCATCAAAAGATTAACCACGCAAATGGTACATTAGACTCTTCATTCATTCAACAGTTCTTTGTTGCTAGCTGATATATCAAGTGCCGACGTCTGTTCCTTGGCAGTCAGCGACAGTGCGTCGATTTAATTGTCAACGAGTCGATGACCGTGTGACTGGCTGCGAGTGCAGCCGCCGTTACCGAACTGTTCTTTGATGCCCATTTATAGGACTAATAGCCCCCATCAATTACCCACTGAACAACACTCACGCTGACTCTACCTTTTTATAGCTCTAAAAACTACTTTGACAACACACCGTGCCAAAAATACTGGCGAAACGTGTTTTCGGAACGGTAATTGCTTATGTTTTTAATAGCTGTGAAATCTTTCGTATAATCGTTGACACGCGAACGACTCAATGCGTGAACTACAGCCGTTACTAATTCAATTCGCACTTAGCAATTATTAATTGAACGAAATAATTGAAATCGAACATACGATTATACGCACGTCCGCATCCCAGCAGCGCAGCGTTGCGACTGGCTGGCGCGGCGTTGGTTGGCTGACCCCGTCAGTTGCCGCTCCACCGATCGCAGATTTGCTTACCTTGTCTAACATATCAGTTTCCTCGTATGCACTACTCTCACTTGGAATCATACCTACTCGCTACTTCTGCGCTCCTGGTACTACTGTTACGTAAGAATACACGAGAATCTCGCCACGAATGTTAAATAAATTGAGAGGATGATAAAGAAGATTTATTTATTTATTTCGTAAACCAGGGTCTTATATCTTACTTTTTTTTTACTTGTCGAAGAATTGGAATGCACAAATGTAGATAGATTAGATACCTACGCGTTTTACGTCGGCTAAAGTAATATCTTCTCAAAATACAAGTATTGATAAAGTACTTTGCATACAGAATAAGACGTTGTCAACACTTGAATAGAGTCGCGTACGCCTCAGCGGAGGTCCCTACGTGGATAGAATTCATTATAAAACCTGCATAAGTAAAACAATTCACATAAATATACGAAAACTACGTTGGTAATAACTGAATAAACTTCATTCCATTTTAATCAGTCTCGCAATTAGTTTTGCAACGCATGAAACATTACATTTGCATTGACGTATGCATAATTTAACTTTATCAGTTTCAAAATATAAACAAGCTAAAAGTTAATTGAATCTTGATTTTTCACGATTATTATTACGCGGTACTCATATTCTTTAATAACCTAGCTTTTAATAGGTTTTGAGAAGCGGTATAAAATATGGGTTAATGAGTTTACGATCTTATGTTATTAGTAGAAGATACTTTATTTGGATAACGTAATCAGAGACTTATAGGGCAGTCAATCAACAGGTTGTCGCTATAATGAGATGTCACTTCAGATTAATCACGGCGGCATCATTTCTGTCGATCGCTCCAGGCTCCAATATTCATGCTATCATTTTTCCACCCCCATCTACCCTCCAGCGCCCTTTTAACGCCTCGCGAGGGTCTCGTCCGGGACCCAAATTAAACGTCACAATTCAATTACACACAATTTTCTACCCTCGAGCCTGGGGATTGAGCCCGTAATGGCTTGACAGGAATCCACTCTGATATTAAATCTTAATTTCTTTCTGAATTGAAACAATGAGATGAAAGCCGAGATAAAATTTAATTGTCGGGACGTGCGGCACTTTTTTGATGACCTATTAACAAAGGAAGAGCTTTTAGCATTATTTATTCCTTTTTACTTGAACATGTTTAATTTATTCATCGTCATCTATCTACCTAAACTTAAACTTTAGTGTGCTTATTATCATACTGCTTCTCACTTCTCGATTCAAGTGGGTGTTACTCATATCTCCACAGATAGTGTTGAAAGCGATAAAAAGTTATAAGTGGTTATAAAACAGACTACCGAAATATCGGTAGCTCTTATAGTTTGTGGCTCGTGGGCGTCATGTATTGGTTACATCAATTCTAATGGCTCTGATGTTTTACGTAACAATTAACATGTTATCGTCACCGCTTTGTTTTGCGAATATCGTCTTTTATTATATCAAATGCCGAATATAACCTATATTCGTCTTATCAGCTGTGAACTACGTTGTCAAATAGCGCAATTCTAGTGATGCAATGAATGCAGACTCTAAACCACGACCAAATATTAGTAACATTATTCAGTAGATTCTAAGTAAAACTACAACTATTACAAATTTATTCCAACTAACACCAAGCCAAACACTTTCTCGCAGTCTCGCTTTACGTGCCAAGAGTGCCTTAATCCCTTTAAGAGCGACTTCGTCCAATTTCCACCACTTAGTCGTCGCTAATGAAAGAGTCAACACCTCTCAAGATTTAAAGCTCCAGACATACTGTGCCGGACGTGACTGATAGCCACGATACAAAGGTATGTATTGTATACATACACTACAACTACACAGTCCCAAAACATCCAGCGTACCAGATCGGTGTGGGACATCCGCGGACATGCGAAAAATCTTCCGACGCGTCCGCGACAGTTTGTACGGCTTCATGCAGATTCATACTCCAGGTAGCTTTATGTCTGAACAGTATGTCCCGGTCTTAAGACTAAGGCCAGGTTCTAATGAGGCGAGGGAAGCTAGTCGTGCATGACGTCACGCTTTGCTCGACGTCATTTCACTCCATTCGTCACGGGCTGCGGCTTGTGTGGTTGACGGCTGGCGACAGATTGACCGCCTTTACTGTTAGTAGCCACGCATTCATAGATCATAATAATGTCTAAGCCACGCACTATACAGTCGTAAGATAGTCTATTAAAATCTTCTCTGTTTAACAACGTATAATAAAAATCACAATTCAAGTTTCGTTTAGCCATTCGCGAAGTTGAAGAGCTTATTTCTTGCTTGCGGAATTCTACATCGCTACCGGTCTCTAGCCAATCTCTAGATCTCCATATACCTTATGTTCTATCCAATTTTTCTCTTTAATGTCTACAGGCATACATTTATTCCTTCGTCCGGAATTTTGGTGCAGGTCTTTTGGCTGCGGAATGCATCATCTCTACCTGTCTGTGGTCAATCTCAATCTCTTTCTACCGACGTGACATCTACTTTTCATCCGGTCTTTGTGTACCTTTTTCGGCCTTTGCTTAAATGTTATTGAAGAAAAGCTAGACATACGAAGAAGATTTCCATCGTTTAGATTCCTTCATCATGGAATCTGTCTTGTCATTCATAACACATTCCTACCTACCTACAAAATCAAAACCACAGAAAACATAATGTGGAACTACAGGCAGTTGTATAATAGAGGAACTAAAACTAAACGTTAGTAGGTAACTATATCGTAGATTAAGTAAAACTAACAATTGCAAGAGCTAACACGGTTTCACGGCAATTTGGCCGCGTTCTGGCAATTTGAGCGGGTCCGGCTGAGACGTGGATCGGTCCCCGCGGAGAGCGGTGCGGGCGCCATTAATCTAACCTCCCCTCCCGCACTCAGCCTCTCTGGACTGAGATAGGGTTGCTTGTTTACTTTCAACTTTATGAATTTACAAAAGTTTACCATAATATTGACTGCGATTGTTAGATGCATAATATCTAATCTCTAACAATTTAACAAAAAAATAATAATTTTACAAAATGTGCAAGACCAATATAACCAAAGACATACTTAATATATAATACATTACACAAACTTTCAATGCGGCATTTCGGTATGATCGATTTATTTCTGTTGTGTTGTACTTGGACCACAGAGATTTGAAGTCCATGCTTGTCGCGCGCGCGCGGGGGCGATGTGGCCCGATCGTTGTTCTGTGACTTGGACCGTTCGTCTAAAGTGAGGGAAATCTATCTTTTTTGATATTTGGCTATTGAAACAGAAGATATTTTACATAACGAAGTATAGTCACCATGAAATGTATATTCTTTTCTTGCTTACGTTTGCTTTCTTATTAGTTCCTTATCGTAATACGACAACAAATCCAACCAACAAAGCCAGCCTCAATAAATTAAAACTCGCCAACCCTACTACAGACCTCCCTGTCAAATCCGGCAGTCCCGGGCGTGTCGGGGCTCGCAGCAAATTGCGCCAGCCCTGCATCTACATAGTGAAATGTTACCGCTAAAACCTTAAACGGGGAAATTGTGAACACTCTGTGGCAAAACCGACGAAGGAATAAGTCTAGCGAAATGAAGCCTCTAAAGTGATTTTCTTTGCTGATAAAATTGTCGCGCGAAATTGAAAAGCTTTCAAGCAATTTCGCTGCGAGCTTCGCGTGAGGCTTTCTCGTGTTATTTATGTTTTTACAATATTTATTTTGGTTGACATGCGTTGTTTGTTGGTAAAAAGTGTCATAGTAAATTGTACAACAGCTCTTAACACCTACGGTCTAAGTACTTACATATCGCAAAAGTTTTGACCTTAACTACTTAAAGCCTGTAATAGGTTAAAAGATTTTTTTTATATTGTACTAGCGGACCCGACAGACTTCGTCCTGTCAAAAAGATTTGTAATGTGGTAGTTTTTTGTTGCTACCTATCTTTGACGTTAGGAACACACCTACATTGCTTAGACAACAACAGTGAACTTTATACAATAGCAATAAAGCTCAAATTTACTCTGCGATTTAGTTAGAAAACGTTTGTATGGGAAAAACAAAAGGGTGGTTTTTAGGGATTTTGCGACATTTTTTCGAATTTTTCTCGCCGTAAAAACCATCCTTGAACTTCAACGAATATTAAAAAAAAGAATTGGCTAAATCGGTCCAGGCGTTGTTGAGTTATGCGCTTACCGCATTTTGCGTTTAATTTTTATATATAAGAGATAAAATTAACAATAAGATATCAGGTTGTACCTACTTTAGGATAGATAACTACTAATAGTATACAAGTTCTAAAACCCCTTTGGTTTTTTACGATGCAATGTACGAGTGTTCTTTGCTATTGCAAAAAATATTTACGTACGTACCTAGGTAACTTACTGAAATTACTTGAGTAAACCAAACACATTTATATCACTGTGGCTAGACAATTTCCTTGTTTCGTAGCCTAATAGCGTATTTCTCTGAAGAAATCCGCCCGTAACCATAACAAAGTTTATTTCTTCATGACTTTTCAACAAGTAAATATATTAGTAGAAAGGTGCACTCTTTATTACTTACACAAAACACACAACTACCGTGAACATGAAAAAGATAAAATAATAGGTAAGTAGGTACTACAAGTGGCGGTTACCCCAATAATTGATCTTTCCCAAGTACTTAAATATTCCATATCCAAAATTCCATTAACTCTTTCTTTACCTATGCTATGTAGATGCATGTAGTCGCTATATATACGTATCGAATGTATTTTCTCGATATCATATTATCAACTCACCCAATTCCGTCCCCTACCTAATATTATATCACGAGACATTTTCACCATCTCTCGTGCTCCATTCTCTTCTCAATATCATTTCCCAATATTGCGCGGCGCCATAAAACCGCATTTGATCGTCGATATATTACCGTATCGTTATTTTTCCATTTTCCTCTGCCCCAGCCAGACGCGTCTGTTCCAAACGACATCAAAGACTCCTCTTTATGACAAAATCTGATACAAGTAGGTAATACAATTTCAAACATAACTCGCGTGATAGGTCTGAGAAAACTATCACGTCATTCGCCAACACGATTATGGTCTATAACAATGACTGCAGGATCTACAAGTGTGAATGCGCACAGGATTATGATTCATTGTATGATTTTCTTATAGGCCTTTGAACACAAAAAGATGGAAAATACTAAGCATACTACTTCTTATCTTCTTTCTTATATATATAAAAATGAATCGCAAAATGTGTCGGTAAGCACATAGCTCAACAACGCCTCAAGGATGGTCATTACGGCGAAAAAAATTCGAAAAAATTCCGGAAAATCCCTAATAACCGCCTTTTTCTTTTTACCATACAAACGTTTTCTAACTAAAGAGTAAAAGAGTCAACAGACAGGACGAAGTCTGTCGGGCCCGCTAGTTATGTAATAAAATACACTTAGAAAATTATTTGGCAATGGCTAAAGATAGTTCGAGTGTTGTTGTCCATTATTTCATAGTTTGAAAGTATCTTCTACACAATCTGCCTGATTTGTCTAAACATTAAAACATACTTTAGCTAGAAATCTCCGCATTATTTTCCCTCCGTACACTCCAGACATTGGCTGGCTGCCAACTGAGTCCGCCATGGCATTATGTTCCATTTATTTACATGTTGTATCGCGGCTGCATAACTAATGTTTCCGCTCCTCTGCGTGATACACAGGCCTTGTCTGTACGAGAATGAAATCTACGAAGAGTAGGTACTTACTAGACTACTATACGCGAGGCTTAATTAAAGGCTACCGCATAAATAAGTACTTAAGTATCAATAATCTGATATTACTCTATCTAGCTTACCTATAAGTGGAATAATAAAATAAAAATGTTTATTAAATAAAATAAATAAATGAATAAAAGTCATTTATTTCAGGCATATGCAACCCAGAACTTATTGGACACACAAATTCTTATAATATTAACACTTAGGTATTAATAATGTAATTAAAATAGGGCATTTTAGGAAACAAAAGATATGTCGAGCATCTGCTACGCTGAGAGAAAGTGGTCTCTCGTGTTGTAGCAGCTGATTCCTTCAGGGAAACATTTTTTCCATAGGTTGGAAAACTCATCTTACAGAAACAAAGCTTATCTTAGTTTTCTAAAAATTTATATTTAATATAATGCTAGTCATGGTGCACTTACCGCACTATACCTATTCTGAGAATCAATATACCAATTTAAACTCTTATACACTCATACATTCTCCACGTACAAGTGTCTTTTAAATCTTATTGATAAAGGGCTCTATAAGCCTAATGATCAAGTACTTAATGTAACTTATGGCCTTTCTTACTTAATTCAACATATTGTCGCGCCGCGACCTTTCTCGAATGTTCACGTTACCACCGGCAGCTACCTGCGCGTACACATACGAGTAAATAAGTTGTTTACCTCATTTTAATTGCGTTCCAGAGATTTCGACCCCTCATTTTAGGTGTAACACAAAAGAAACTAATTTGCATAACAATGACTTTATAACCTTGTTTACATCAAGCGCTCACCTAGCTAATTTGCATGACAAAAGCATTCGAGAAGTTTCTTACCGATATATAAACAGGCGCAGCTCGGGCCAGAGGACAGTTTCAATCAAGCGATCGAGGCGAACAGTCAAGCGATACCAAAGCGATATTACGTGTGTAAAAGTTCATAGTGAAGTACTGTGAAGTAAACGTGTGTGCTTAGTGTTTTACGTAGTCTCTACGTAGGTGTGTGTGACAATATCGTCGAATTAAAGGCAATAAATTAAGGCATTGTGTTTTTCCTTAAAAACAGCCCCCTATCCCGTAACATTTGGTGTCAGAAGTGGGATTAGGAAGCAAAATGCCTCTCTTGCCTTTGGATGACGACTCGGTGCGCACGAGAAACCAACGTCGGGAAGAAGCTCGTCGGACGGAGGAGCAAGCACGCCGCCGCGAGAGCATGGACATCGGGCGTGATCTGCCTGCCGAAGAGATGGGTGAACCTTCGTCAGAGAGCGCAACTGAGACTTCGGCTGCCCGCCCTGCTTCATCTGCCCCCATGGACTTGTCGATACTGATGAACATGCTGCAATCGATTCGGGCAGAACAAGCTCAGCAGCAAGAAGAACAGGCGAGACGCCAAGAAGAACAAACAAGACGCCAAGAAGAACAAGCGAAACGCCAAGAAGAACAAGCGAAACGTCAAGAGGAATTACTACGCTTGACGCAAGAAGAACAAGCGAGACGATTAGAAGAAATACAGGAGCTGCTGGGAAAGGACCTGAAAAAGATAAACCTGAAATTGGACCAACACGAAGAGAGGTTGAACGAGACAGAGCTGCAGATTGCTAACGTTCAACGGTCCCTTCAGGTAATTAAGACTGAAAAGGGATCAATCATTGCTGCTGCTCCAGTCTCAGCGTCCAGCGGCTTCAAGATCACACCATTCGACGGGATGTCGTCTTGGGCCGCTTACAAGATACAATTCGACGCCATAGTGAGAGCCAACGGCTGGAACAAAGAGCAGGCAATGACTGCACTTATAGTAGGCCTTCGTGACCAGGCCCTGTCAGTTCTGGAAGCTCTGGGCAAAGACGTCAGTTATGACACTCTTATCGAGGTGCTGGAGCGTCGTTACGGTGATGCGCACCTGGAACACGTATACCGTGCTCAGCTGAAGGATCGCGTACAACGGCGCGAAGAGACCCTGCAGGAGTGGGCTCTGGAAGTGGAGATGATGGTGCGCAAGGCATACCAGTCCGCGCCGGAGCTGGTGGATACACTTCTGGTACAGGAGTTTATCAGTGGTATTCAAGATCCAGAAGTGAAATCTATCGTGACACTTGGGCACCACCAGACCTTGAAGAATGCCCTGGTACATGCGCTGGAGGTGGAGGCCGTACGAAAGAACCATCGCATTGAGCACATCCGGGAATTGAATGTGACAACGCCGACGTACTACAATCGAGGAACTCCCAGGTGTTCGCCGACGTACTACAATAGAGGAGCTCCCAAATGTTACCATTGCCACGTTAGGGGACATTTGAGCCGCAATTGCCCCAAGTCGAATCGAACTCCAGATGTACGGGTGGAGCGTGATGGATGGTGGCGTAAACCAGTAACAGAGGAACGAGTGAGCACCAGGACTGTGGAGCAAGGGCTGGCTGGTTCTGATAAAGCCACGAAGGTCTTGGTTACATCGAGCTGGCAAGCGAAGGACGAAAATGCGGACGCCGTTGCGAGGAGACCATCTGAGGAAGATCGACCATATGAGGAGGAGACCAAGGAGACCATACCAATTAAAATGCTGAAGACAGACCTCAGCGACAAATGGAAGGAGACGATCCAGGCAGCGCAGCAAAAGGACGCCGACATCAAACCAATTCTAAACTGGATGGAATCCGGAGCCACTAAACCGACATGGAGTGACGTTGCTGGAATGAGCGTAGTGACAAAGGGTTTATGGACACAATGGAACAGTCTCGTCATTCACGAAGATGTATTGTGCCGAAAATGGGAAAACGCTCATGGAAATCACTGCCATCTACAAATGATTGTTCCTAAAGTGAAGGTACCTGATGTATTGCGACTTTACCATGGAGGATACTCAGGAGGACATCTTGGGGTGAAAAAGACCCTGTTGAAAATACGAGAACGATTTTACTGGATCAACTGCAGAGACGACGTGGAAGAATGGGTTAAAAAATGTACCAGTTGTGCGTCAGTGAAAGGCTCGCATATTCGAAGCAAGATGAATGACATCAATGAACACATTCGAGACTCTGGCCGACAATCGTCTGAGAAAATGAAAAGTCGTTACGACTGAACGCCAAACAACCCTGGATTTTCTGAAGGGTCCTTGGTGTGGCTACACAATCCCGTCCGCAGCAAGGGCAAGTCACCGAAATTACAAGCTAAATGGGATGGACCGTATCGTGTGGTGACAAAGATCAACGACATCACATTCCGGATACAGAAGGGCCAGCGAGGCGGACCTAAGATCGTTCACGTGGACCGGTTGGCGAGATACCATGGAGACAATGGTGCTCGGGACGAGCACGTCTAAGGAGGGGGTAGTGTCGCGCCGCGACCTTTCTCGAATGTTCACGTTACCACCGGCAGCTACCTGCGCGTACACATACGAGTAAATAAGTTGTTTACCTCATTTTAATTGCGTTCCAGAGATTTCGACCCCTCATTTTAGGTGTAACACAAAAGAAACTAATTTGCATAACAATGACTTT
Organism: Macaria liturata; assembly: GCA_964023185.1. Lineage (NCBI taxonomy): Eukaryota > Metazoa > Arthropoda > Insecta > Lepidoptera > Geometridae > Macaria > Macaria liturata. The sequence continues at coordinate 9,419,439 of OZ026812.1, read as the reverse complement.
ATAACCTTGTTTACATCAAGCGCTCACCTAGCTAATTTGCATGACAAAAGCATTCGAGAAGTTTCTTACCGATATATAAACAGGCGCAGCTCGGGCCAGAGGACAGTTTCAATCAAGCGATCGAGGCGAACAGTCAAGCGATACCAAAGCGATATTACGTGTGTAAAAGTTCATAGTGAAGTACTGTGAAGTAAACGTGTGTGCTTAGTGTTTTACGTAGTCTCTACGTAGGTGTGTGTGACAATATCGTCGAATTAAAGGCAATAAATTAAGGCATTGTGTTTTTCCTTAAAAACAGCCCCCTATCCCGTAACAATATTCTTATAACTTTCTTCGTTTAAAAATACCCCTGCTTCTATTAAAACCCTGAGCCATAACCAAACACCACTTCTATTCAAATCCCGACATGTTTTCTTTCTAAACACCATTTGACCCCCGTTTCAAAAGTCAACTGGTTCACGCTTCGTTCCGTTGACACAATCACCGCTTATTTTGAATAGGTATGCGGGTGCATCATTTGTGACTAACTAACATATTCTTGATTTGTTTCAACCGTCAGAACTGAATATTCAAAATCATTCTTGAAACCGAGGGCAATAAGTCATTTGTCGATGGTAATAGGCTGAGCTAGGTTTACGACTAAGAACTGTAGCGGTAGTGTGAAGCTAGGATGATAATGGATGTTTGTTTTGTATTACCTATCGTGCGCGGCATTTTTACATAAAGTAACAATGTTTTTCAAGTTCAGAGACAATTGGACGGTCAGCCTAGCCTACGTCAATGCTCTGTCTCACCCAGGAAATGGATCAATCTTTAACTGGTGGTCTTGACTTCTTCTTATTCGGTGGCAAAAAGGGCAAGAATTTATCTCGTCTAAGTAGGTATGTAGAAAATTTAGGTGTAGTTTTAGCTAAGAAAGACCTCGTCGGTACAAGGGTCTGCAATTACTCGTAAGTACGAACATGTAAATGTTCAATCTATAGCTAGTTAGGTACTTATTTAGGACATAATCATTTGCGTGTAAAGACCAATTCTTTTAAGGCAGGAACAATCACAGTCGAGTCCTATATGTATAAATGTCGTGTGTTGTAACTCGGGGAATTGATTTGTTACATTCGCTCATATTCTAACAGAAAAAACTGGTTCCCTTCAGAGACCACAATACCTACTTAATTACCTAATCCAATCGTAGATTTACATTCCAAGCAAAAGCCAGGTATTATTTTATATTGAAAAATCCCAACGACATCATACTCTAAACCTCTCTGATAGTTCAGATTACTGAAAAGAAAGAAAGAAAGTAATTCCCACTGCAGTTCCAATTGCATACATTACGATTGCATATTCATTAAACTCACTCCCTCACGTGCTAATGAGCAGAGTATTAATATTAATTATTCGCACGTTAATTAGACGTTCCATGCCTAATTGGAGTCTATGTTTCCGAGCCATGGTCCGCCCATGGTGCGATTACAACCATCAAATCTGCCATCTTGTAGTTACGCCCATTTACGGGAGAATCGACTCTATGTAAACGGAATAAGGCGTATGTTGCCGTATTTACTAAGTTTGTAGGTCGGCTCGCGCCGGCGGGGGTGGGGTGCGGCGGAGTGGGGGGAGCTCCCTTCGCCCCGCCTGCCCCGGCCGGCAGCCAATCACAGCGCAGCAGACGCACGACCTCACCTTGCAAGAGCGTCCCTTCGAAACTTTTTATTGTATTTTTTTTATGTTAATGCTTTTGTTAAGTTTAATCTTTATGCAGTTGTAACTTGACAATGGTCGTATTTCCTTTGATATGCATTTTCCTGGTATTTGTTGTTTCCTTATTTCTATTAAGTTCGTGCATTGAGTATTTGTTCATTGGTAGACAAATTGTTTCGAAATATTTTTTTGCTTGTTTTTTATTTCTAGGTTTAGGGCTATTGTATTGTTATTAGGTACACATAAAGCATGCATTCTGTGAATTTGTTATTACTAAAAATAAATAATTTTCGGACAGCAACAAGAAATCAATTTCCGCTGCTATGATTTCAATGGAAATTCAGACTACAGCTTGCCGGTTTCGTGGGTTTAAAAATTATGCGTAGGAATGTAGTAGTATAAACAGGTAATCGATAAAAACTACAAACTGTTGTACAAAACCCATATCGTTGGTTGTTAGGAGAACTTTCTTTTAGACAGCTATACCTACCCAGCACCAGCACCAGCACACAAGTCCCACGTGATGTTAATTTTCAGTATCTAACTGTAGGACATTTGCATCTTATAAACCTTTAGTTGTGCGCGCGACTTCGTCCGCGTGGAATAGTTATTTTGGGCATCGTATTTAGTTTTGCAAACTACCTCTTCAGCTTTATAAATTATAGCTGTTACCCACGACTTGAACCGTTTTCGCAGCGCACGCAACGGAAGCCCTCAAAGATGAATAATTTTCCCCGTTTTTTCCACATTTTCCATTGCTTCTTCGCTCCTATTAGTTGCAGCGTGATGTTACATAGCCTACAGCCTTCCTCGATAAATGGTCTATTCAACACAAAAAGAATTTTTCAATTCGCACCAATAGTTCCTGAGATTAGCGCGTTCTAACAACCAAACAAACAAACTCTTCAGCTTTATAATACGAGTATTAAAGTATAGATTAACATTCAACGTGTAAATGTTCCGAACAACTTTTACTTATGAAACGTTGGCTTCTTGAAAAAAACAGATACCTAGGTAACTTTAGAACTCCATGCTTGGTTCTCTTTTTCCCGATTCATCATCATCATCACTAATTTAAGGGCAAGGCCCTTGTCTGTGGAGGCGCCATCCTTCCCGATCTTCTGCCAATTCCTTGACCTCCTTATACGACATGACACCCGCCTTTTCTTTTACTTGGTCCATGTGTTGTTCCCGATTCAGTGGACTTAAATTCATGTTTCTTCTAGATAACTGGGCTGTTCTTAGAGTACTGTAAAGTTGAATTTAACATCATCCTATGTGATATGCTATTTTCAGAAAACTCTAGTTTATGTTACACTACCAATAATGATCAATTTTCACTACTTTCTGTGACACTCCCAACTAGGTTTGTTACTAAACTCACACAAAAATAAAATATTAATCCTATGCCGTCTTTCCAAAGACACTGCGTCCAAGAATGCACGCACTCACCCTTCGTTACTAAAACCAATAAGAGCGGAGGGTCTAAATAAATGGGGCCAATATTGAAACGCCCTAAACGCCCTTCTCTTCATAATGCTTTCAACCTTATATATTGGTACATAGGGTTTAGTTTTATATGCAAGTTGATTTCCAAATTAAAGTTGGAAGTGAAAGGCGCGTAATAAAATATGCGCGTGTAATGAAACTCAATATTAGTGTTCGGAAGTGTACGGTTACTCAGAATTATGACGTAGACACATTATTTTATTTGTTTTAATAATAACTTACCTGCTTATTACGTTTGTAGGTAGGGTGCTAAGGTACAAATATCTACCTACTAGTTTAGAGTAACATATATCTAGGCATGTCACTAAAACCTTGCATATATGCAAGGTTTTAGTGTTACTAAAACTTACTTGTATTCTATAGAATACAAGAGAAGTACCTAAGGGAGCATAGGTATAGGCAGCTAGTGCTAGTGCATACATACATCCCGCCTGCACTAGCCACATGGAAACTATGCCTACCTATTCCCTAGATAAAGTACATTAGGTACATTGTTGTTTTTTTTACACCTATATACCCTGACTTCATTAGCTACTGTAAAACACGTCGTCGTAGGTATTGTAAACTACTACCTATGTTAACAATTTGACCTTATTGCTCGTGTGGAGCACAGCTGACCAGACATGAGGGTGTGGGATACGCGCCTTAGTTACTAACTTAAAAAATTGCATGTTTGTATGTGTAGTGTTGCATGACGCCTCTATGTATGGGTGATAAGGGCGTGTTTCCCGCGCGCGATGCGAGCGCAGATAGCGTGCCAGCTGGCTGGCAGGTGCGACACGTTAGCTCTCGCGCAAAGCTCGCCTTTATACCCCAATTCTACCTGAGCTGCAATCATTCAACTCTAGTGCACCTTAATCGGTGGCCAGTTCATAAAGCCGTTTATGCCCCCCACCGTAACGAGTTCCCGCGAGTCCAGTATTATTATCGCAACAATCTGCGCGCACTCACGCCACCGCCGGCGCCAGTCGCCCCGCGGCCCGAGTCGCGCGCGTCACGTGCCCCCCACACGCCACTCGGTTTTAACGGTCGTTCTCTCTGCTTCCAGAACAAGGTGGAGT